>JAJJKE010000066.1:0-204832 GCA_022376655.1 Xylariomycetidae sp. FL0641
CTTATGATGTATACATATTTCCGGGTCCGTAAGGTGTTGCCTATGTGGCAATCACCTTGCGGTTGCCTACCTACCTTTTGTCCTGATACCAGTCGAGTCGGTTGGCCTTGTATAGGTGCCGAGACCCATTGTTGGTTGAATATAAGAAATTGCCAACACTTACTACTTCTGAGGATGATGCTATTATGTGATCGGTGCTCTGCTGTTGAATTCATTGTATCCATTGAACTGATCGCAATCCAGAGGGAGGTCGAAGGAATAAAGTACAGCATAAGGTTATCAGTCCCACCACGGTCATGTTAGCTACCTACCAGGTAGGTACCTTATTCCCATTCGTCCCACCAGCGCAGAGCCCGGGGCTCCGGGACCGCCGGACCGCCCCCAACTTTGAATAACGTCGATCGGATGTAAGCCGCTGCGATAAGTGGGGCGGGTTTCCCGACGCAAGAATACTGACTTCATCTCACCGTCTCTTTCACTCTTACTCTCTCACACACGGTTTTTCTTCTCACCTCCACATCCATCCATCACCTACATCTCCATTTCTCTCTTACCCCTTCTCTCCCATACCGCCGCCCGTCGTACCCCCTCCGCCGCCCCCGCCACCAGAACAATGCGCCTCTACGCCCTGGGGGACCTGCACCTGGGCTACGAAGCGAACAAGCGCGCGCTGGAGGCCCTGGCCCCGCACCCAGACGACGGATTGATCCTGGCCGGCGACGTGGGCGAGACGCCCGCGCACCTGACGCTGGCCTTCGAGGCCGCGACCAAGAACTTCCGCCACGTCTTCTGGGTCCCGGGCAACCACGAGCTGTACACGCTGGGCGCGGCGACGCTGCGCGGGCGGGCCAAGTACGACGAGTGCGTGGCGCTGGCGCGGGCCCACGGCGTCCTCACCCCGGAGGACCCGTTCTTCCGCTGGGAGGGCCCCGGCGGGCCGGTGCTGGTGGCGCTGGTGTTCACGCTGTACGACTACAGCTTCCGGCCGCCCGAGGTCAGCCTCGAGGGCGCGCTGCGCTGGGCCGAGGAGCGGGACACCGTGGCCACGGACGAGTTCCTGCTGCACCCGGACCCGCACGCGTCGCGGCCGGCGTGGTGCGCGGAGCGGGTGGCGCGCAGCGAGGCGCGGCTGGCGGCGGCGCGGGCCGCCACCGGCGGCCTGCCCCTGGTCCTGGTGAACCACTGGCCCCTGCGCGAGGACCTGGTCCACATCCCCCGCGTCCCGCGCTTCACCCTGTGGTGCGGCACCCGGGCGACGCGCGACTGGCACACGCGCTTCGGCGCCCGCGTCGTGGTGTCCGGGCACCTGCACGTGCGCCGCACCGACTGGCGGGACGGCGTCCGCTTCGAGGAGTGCAGCCTCGGCTACCCCCCGCAGTGGGAGGACGCGCGCAAGGCCGGCAAGGACATCAATGCCATGCTCCGCGAGATACTGCCCGGCCCCCCGCCGCCGGAGTCGGGGACCGCGGAGACGCAGTGGCGCCGGTACGGGTAGAGGATGCCGGTGAGAGGGAGGTTCGGGAGATGGGAGATGAGAGTTGCGAGATGGTGGAAGCTCGAGGAGGAAGAGGAAGGGGGAAGTGAGAGGGTGGGAGAGAGAGAAGGAGGGGGGAGTGGGTGGCGAAGCAAGGTAGAATGCGCTGTCCGTCTTTCTACTCTGAGCCTTGCTACCGGTGCTGGTGGAGAGTGGCAAGCAAGATGCCGCGCTCAGAAATAAGAGAGATCGCCAACAAAAGCTCGTGGTGCCCCGTCGCATGTGTACGCGATCTATCTACTTATCCCATTCTTGAGCGAAGCGACACACGATGCTATATTGCACGGCACGCACTGCTGCGTCGTCGACGATGTTAGATCCGTCCGTGGTACTCCGCGTGTTGGTTGATCGCAATCCTCGATGTTGCGAGAGCTACCAGTGTAGGAATGTGGTGAGGGTATCACCAACGACACCGCCAGTCACCATCGAATTCGCTCGCACGTAAGGAGAATGGTTGCATATACTGCTTGCTCGTCGACGGATGAGAGGTTCTCGATGTTATGGACATGTCCCTTGTCCCTAAATCTGGGAGAGGCACAAAGAGAGGTGTGTAACGACAGCGAGCCGAAGGGAGGCGATCGCTCTACCAATATCGCCCAACTACGGTTACACCTCGGTTGTGGCCAAGAGAAAACCCTCATTCTTAAGTTATATTGCCAAACAAGAGATTGCTTGACGCTTCTGGAACTCCAGTCGCTACTTAATCACCTACCCCCAGGCCGATAAGCATGCCTTCGGACCCCAAAAAAGGTAATGTCATGCGACAGGATTACAGGAAGCGAGAAGCAATCAACTTTGTTTAACTTCCAACTGACCATTCAGCTTTCCACAGCCGACATTTGCAGTCCCTGCCACGCATATATAACCCACGAGGATGCCCATCGCCTTGCATACTGCCATCGCCTTCTCAATCCCATTCTACTGCTTGTTCGAAGACCTGGTCATGTCGATCAATCAGCGAAGTTGCCCGCCATCCCGGCAAAAGTTGCCCAAAGCTTTAACCCATTCCACCTGCGACCATGCCGGAGGCTGAGCATCGGATCTGCGAGTGTGACTGCGGCTGCAAACGTGTAGCTGACTGGAACGGTGGTGAACGGCGTGTGGAGGGCAATCACGAGATGTGGGTTCCTTAGTTTGCAGGACTGGCCGAACACAAACAATTTCGTGTCGTCGTAATCAACTCGTGGCTGTGTCACAGGTGTTTTGAAGGGTATGACACGGCCGATGGCACCGCTACAGAGCATTCGCCAAAGCTCGCTGGTGGCGAACAGCGGAAGAACTTTACTGCCTAGCTTCAAAGGTGCCTCGTACAGGTGAAGTCCGTATAGGGTAGAAACACGTGAGTTGCCATACATGACTGGCTTCTGAAATGGGCTTCGGCAATGAGCAACACTTCCGGAGAAGCTGGAGCAGAGAGGGCGTGAGGTCTTCCAATCACCACATTCGTTTACCGCAACTACTACGGCGTGCAGAGTGCGCTCACATCCAACCTCCATCCGCTTTTTGGGCTTTCCGGGTATGGAGCGTCAGGTTTGTCGCGCGCGACGAGTTCATGACTTCGTCTTTGGGCAAGGTTCTTGAAACTTACAACGTTCATTTTTAACTGGTGCTGGTAACCAGATTCCCCTTTCTATGCACCACACTCATTCTCGTCACGCTGCATCGAATACTCACGTGGTGGCCGACGCCGTCACCCCATCTCAGTACCGCATGCTGTCTTCATCAATCTACCCTGTACAGTGCCTTGATGTAGAACTCGCTGTACACGGCAGCATAGGCGAATTGGTGATGCTTGCCGTGTAAAGTTAGGAAAGCTTGCCTTTCTGATATTAGGTTAACGGCAAGTTTCTAACTTAATATGTTAAAAATCAGGTTTCGCTCTGATTTTAAGAAAGAGACTGACCACCTAAAGCGCCACACCCAGCTTAAAAGACGAAGGAAGGAAGGAAGGACAGGCGACAGGCACTTAGCACGCGAGAGAGAGAGAGAGAGACGGCAACCGGAAAGAAGGGACGGGAAGGAGGGGGGGTCCCACTACCTCGAATTTAGAAGGGGAAAGGCAAGCTTTCCCAACAAGTCATAGCGCCGTTACTGGAGATCCAGAAAGCTTTTTACTGATGAATTGGATGCCGCGAGATAGCATACAGCAATGCAGTCGGCAAGCTGAGATTGAGAAATAGGGGGGACGGAGCTCAGCAACACTGAAGCTTTGACAGCTGGCCGTGGTTCCACTTATTTCTGGCGCTTTGACCACTCACTAATGACCACTAAGCTTCCGACCTACAGAGCTCCAGGGCTCTTTCAGGGGCGAAGCTCCGCTGAGCCTTGGAGGGGTACTGTGGCTAGTGCACAGATTTTCGGGTGGGAACAACTCAAGCCTCCGCCCAAAAGTCCAGGACTCGAAAAGTTGCAAGCTCCAGTCAACAACCCGGAGACGAGGCAGCCTCCCAGTAACGACCGCCCGCCCCCGCCTCGCATTTGCATTTCCGAAGCCTGTGAAGCTGTAGACGCGTCGCGAGTTCCCTACGCCATGGCTTCTATGTTTGAGCAGTCCGGAAACGGGACTCTGTTCCTCGGTGGCCAGAAGATCTCTGGCGCCGACATCAGGGACCAGAATGGCGAGTAGCTTCCCGAGACGAGCTGCCAGACCCTGAAGCTGACTGTGTACCTAGTCCTCGCCACGCAAGCCATTGCGAACGTGGTGAAGAGCTCCTTCGGCCCCAGCGGTCTCGACAAGATGATGGTGGATGACATCGGTGTAAGTGGGAGAATGCCCCTCTCCTATCCAGGGTATGACATGTTGACGCAGACCAGGATGTGACGGTCACGAACGATGGTGCCACGATCTTAACCCTTCTCGACGTTGACCACCCCGCCGGCAAGATCCTCGTCGACCTCGCGCAACAACAAGACAAGGAAGTGGGAGATGGAACGACGTCCGTGGTTCTGATCGCCGCCGAACTTCTACGACGCGCGAACGAGTTGATGAGGAACAAGATCCACCCGACGACCATCATCACTGGCTACCGACTTGCCATGCGCGAAGCCGTCAAGTACATGAACGAGAACGTCAGCACCAAAGTTGAGAACCTGGGACGCGAGTCCCTCATAGCTATCGCGAAGACCTCCATGTCCAGCAAAATCATCGGCGCCGACTCCGACTTCTTCGCGAACATGGTGGTTGATGCCATGCAAGCCGTTAAGACTACGAACAACCGCAACGAGGTCAAATACCCCGTCAAGGCTGTCAACATCCTCAAGGCCCACGGCAAGAGCACGACCGAGTCCGTGTTGGTCAAGGGGTACGCTCTCAACTGCACAGTCGCTTCGCAGGCGATGAAGACGAGGATACAAGATGCCAAGATCGCAGTCTTGGACATGAACTTCCAGAAAGAGCGGATGAAGCTTGGTGTACAAATCACGGTGGATGACCCCCAGCAGCTGGAGCAGATCCGTGCAAGAGAGTCTGAGATGGTCATCGAGCGAATTGAGATGATCCTCAAATCCGGCGCGAACGTTGTCCTTACCACGAAGGGTATTGACGACATGTGCTTGAAGCTGTTCATCGAGAAGGGTGCGATGGCGGTCCGGCGGTGCAAGAAGGAGGATCTGCGACGAATTGCGAAGGCGACGGGCGCTACCCTTCTCAGCACATTATCCGATCTCAACGGCGACGAGCGATTCGAGCCCTCGTACTTGGGCCACGCGGAGGAGGTTGTACAGGAGCGTATCTCGGACGACGAATGCATCCTGGTCAAGGGTACCAAGACGCACTCTTCGGCCTCTATCCTTCTACGCGGCCCGAACGAATTCCAACTCGATGAGATGGAACGGTCCGTACACGACTCCCTATGTGCGGTCAAGCGCACCCTCGAGAGTGGTAGCATCGTACCAGGTGGTGGTGCGGTAGAGACTGCTCTACACATTTACCTGGAAGAGTTTGCTGGTACTGTCGGCTCGAGAGAGCAGCTGGCTATCGGCGAATTTGCGCAGTCACTTCTCATTATTCCCAAGACTCTGGCGGTGAACGCTGCTAGGGACGCCAGCGAGCTGGTAGCACAGCTCCGGTCAAGGCATGCGCTCTCGCAGCGCACGCAAGACGGCGAGGGCAACGAGGACGAGAAGACGCTGGCACGTAAGAAGGGCTACAAGAACTACGGTCTAGACTTGATGAAGGGCAAGGTGGTGGATGAAGTCAAGGCTGGCGTGCTGGAGCCGAGCATCAGCAAGGTCCGGCAACTAAAGAGTGCGGTCGAGGCGTGTATCAGTATCATGCGAATCGATACCCTGATCAAATTAGATCCGGAGGAGCGGGGAGAAGCCGACGACGGCCACGGCCACTAAGAAGCGGGGGGATACGGTCATCGGCGTGTAGGCGCGCGGCGTTCCTAAGAAAGGGGGAACATGCATGTCTATAATACATAGAGCTGGAAGAACACCCAGAAGCCCAAAGTGTCCCACCAACAAAGGCTGGCCGCGTACAGTATGTGAATGCATATCTTCCTAGACGGACGGTTTGCTCGCTCGGAACGGATGCATCATGCCGGCAAAGGAGAAGAAGTAGGTAGGGGAGGGAGGGCGGTTTGCGTCGGCAGGTCCCACATCCCCAGGCCAGGCCCAAGCAGGACTAGTCGGTCAGCGAGTCACCTTACCCCGGATTGAAAACCGACCATTCGGCTGATTCTCGTCGCTAAACCTCCAACAACCAGTCAGAAAGGGGCCAGACAACGTCGCCTGACGCTCCAAGTCAATTTAGGAGCCAGGCTCTGGGCAATTTCGCGGTGAAGTATGATGTTTGCTTTCCTTATCTCTCGACCTTCTCTGCTTGGCAAAGCCGCCAATGAGCGGTCTGGGTCTGGTCTTGTTCGAGCTGTCGCCCACCCGGCCCCAGTAGGACTGGCCCCAGATAGGGCATGTGAAGAAGAAAGCGGTTGAACTAGGTAGGTATACTGTACACCTCTACTCACATCGAACCCTAGCGACCTAACCTTAGCTTGATGCTATCTGCGTATTCCCCGCCTATGACGGATAACTAGGCGCACCTTCTCCGCGTCGGTTATGTATCCGTTACTCGATCAATCGGGTTCCTTCGGTGTATCCTTGTGTACTCCATACCCGCAGCTCGGCTTACACGTCGTCTGTGGAGCTTCACCTTGCTACACCTCGTGGCAGCAGCTCAGAGTCTCAGACAAGCTTCCTTTGTCTACCTTACCCCTTCTCATCCCGTTCAACATCTACTTACCTATGCTTTGCTCAATGGCAACCCCCCAATAGCTCACCTTCCACAGTCTCAAACCCCGGACTGGCAGTCCATACCACCCAGATTCACCAACTTCACCAGAAGCCAGTCAGCCTTCTCAAACTCATCATCGTCGCCTTGGAAATTCAAAGAAAACAAGATGGGCTCCCAAATCTCAGACTCGCCCGTGACGTACGCGGGCCCGCTCCCCGACGCCGACGCGCCCTCGCTGGTGCTGGCGCAGCCGACCGAGGCCGAGAAGCGGCAGACGTGGACGCTGAACCACGCCGAGTGGGGCGGCGCCCTGAGCCTCGAGAAGTACCTCGAGCGCGAGCCGTACCTGACCACGATCCCGCTGGCGGCCGACGGCGGCATGACCCACTGGATCCTGACCACTCCCGCGGGTGAAGGTGAAGAGCGCCCCGTGCTCGCGTCCTGCGAGTCCATCCGCAAGCGCGTGCTGTACGCCCTGCCTCCCCGCGACGGGAAAGGGGAGGCAGAGGTGAGGGAAGGCCCCGGCTACGGCGTCTGCAGCGTCTACACCTACCCGGCGTACCGCGGGCGCCAGTACGCCAGCCGCATGCTGCGGGAGCTGGGGCCTGCGCTGCGATCGTGGCCGGCGAAGCAGCGGCAGCATCCGTCCCCCACCCCGAAAAGCAACGGGACCCAGCAGCCAGAGAAGGAGGAAGAGGAGGAGGAGGAGGAGCAAGCCGTCTGCTCCGCCCTCTGGTCCGACATCGGCAAGCAGTTCTACGCGCGCAAGGGCTGGGCCGCCTTCCCCAGCGTGCACGTCGAGTTCCCCGCCTGCGCCTCCTCCTCTGGTGCTGCTGCTGCCGAGACGAACGGCGACAAGGGGCAGCTGGTGGACGTCAAGCCCATCACCTACGCGGACCTGCCCGCCCTCTGCGCCGCCGACGAGGCGCAGCTGCGCGCGCAGGTGGCGCGGACGGCGCGGGAGACGAACCGCCCCGCCTTCGCCTTCGCGCCCGACCACGCCCAGCTGCGCTGGCACCTGTACCGGGACGACTTCATCTGCGCCTCGGTCTTCCCGGCGCGGGGCGCGAGCGAGGCCAAGGGCGTGGTCGCCTCCGTGCCTTCTTCTTCTTCTCCTTCCTCCTCCTCTACTTCTACTTCCCCGGAACGACGCGTCTGGGCCCTCTGGACCCGCAACTACGGCGGCGCCGACCCGGCCGCGCACCCCGAGCGCAACACGCTGTACATCCAGCGCCTGGCGTTCGAGGGGTTCGACCTGTCGGCGTATCCTGCCACCTCCACTTCCACGCCGTCAGAAGGGAAAAAGGACGGCCCGCCCGCGCCCACGCCCGACCCCGCCCTCCAGGCCGCCTTCACCGCGGTGGTGCGCGCGGCCCGGCGCGAGGCCGCCGCCTGGAGCTGCGGCAAGGCCGACCTGTGGAATCCCGGCGCGGCGGCGCGGGCCCTGGTGGCCGGCGCCGGGATCCCCGGCGCGCGCTACGTCGACCGCGACACCGACAGCATCCCCAGCCTCATGTGGTACGGGCCCGCGGGCAGCGACGCGACGGCCTCGGAGGACGTCGAGTGGGTCGCTAGCGAGAAGTACTGCTGGTGCTGAGGTATGGGGGGAGAGAGAGAGAGAGTAAGCGAGTTGGATAAAGTACTTAGGTATACATGGAGAGGAAATGGTTAGCGGGGTATGCCTATAGCAGATTAGAAGAAAGGAAGGATGCGTCTCCTATTGCCAGGAGGACCATATATATATATATATATATATATACATCTGGATCCCGCGGTTACAAAGGGCACGAACGGTGGCTTGGGTATCACATAGAGGACTACAGGATTGAGAAGACCGAGTTCGAAATTTCGGTCGTAGCAGATTGTTTGGGTAAAGCCAGAGAATACAATAGCGCAAAAACACAAACCAAATTTTCGGTAAAAGCATCCATTCCTATAGCCACGTCTCCGAAACGTTTCTCACTAAGGTAGCCACACCCCAGCCGACGAAGCGGTGTCGCAGTTTCTAGAAGCAATCCCTGTATCGACGCCACCGAGTGGCCTCATGCCGTTCAACGCAGACCCTGGCGGTCAAAATCCTTGCGGATGGCGCCTTCTCCCAGTCCACATCCCGCGATAAACTGCTTTGGTAACAAGACCCAGTGGCGAAAGGTGCCCGATGTCAAGTTAGAAAGCCGTGGGGTTGAGTCCGAAACACCATGTCCTGGAACGCCCACTCCATGCTGTGTTTGTTAAACTCATCGAATAAAATCCCAGAATATGATTGGTGGATTGAGGGTTGGCCAGTATGTTGGATAATCCTGCTGACACCAAGATGACTCGATCCCATGCCACATCTAAGAGAGGTTCGCAAAGAGAGCCCTGGCGAGAATCGAAACCCCAAACCCTCAGAGACCAGAATATCTACCACCTAGCCGGCTTCAGTCAAGAGCGAATGCCTTCGTCATATCGACCTGGTCCCATGGCGATGGCGATGCTACTGGTGAGCAGGCGAGTGGGCTGGTCGCATTGCTACCGGAGGTTGGGCACGGTTAGCACGGCCAGCGGCACGGGCTTCGACACGGGCTTGATAGTGGGCCCTGAAGTTCTGCAAGAGGGCGCCGGGTACCATCGCTTGAAAGATCCCACGGTCGTGACTAGCATGAAAGTTGTTGTCGCGAGGGAAGGCAGGGGCGGGAGGGAATGGTACTTGGGGATTGGAAGGCTGTCGGCGATCGGGGGTACGTGGACTATTAGAGGGATGGGGACGACTATGAGGCTGTTGGTGGTTAGGAGGTTGTTGTCCATTAGGCCCCTGTTGGTGATGGGGAGGTGGCTGTCCATTAGAAGGCAGTTCGAGATGCGGAGGTCGATAGCCAACCAACGGGAAATGCTCGGCATTAAATCGTGGCATGGCCCTCACGTTATCCCGAGCCCTTAGTACTTCTGGTGCAGCAAAATTCTTCAGTTGTTCGTTTCTTTGCTGGTTGGACAAGATCTTACTTACCTGGTTCAACGACTCCGTCTATTGCCCCAGGCATCAGCTCGTCCAACTGGGCATTTCCTGCTGGGGCTGGATACAGAGGCATGATGTCAGTAAACCATGTAACCTTAGGGTGCGAGTCACGCAACAAGGGGTAGCCACATACCATTTCCTTCGCCCGGAAGTCGCACAGGCTGTGGGATCACTACGCGCCCTGCAGGTGGGCGGAACCAGGCTTGTCTGAATTCTCTGACAGCTGCTTCTTCTGCTTCTGCTCCTAACATGAAGGCCTCCAGCGGCGCTGGGCCGTGTTCGGCCCTCAGTGCCCGGAAAATGAGACCAGGGTTTGGAACGGCGTGGTCCCCGAGTCCTATGAATCTTCCGTTATAGCCCCTTATGACTCTGCCATGGCGTTCGTCTCGACTGTTTCGACTTTGCTCGTCCTCTTTCACTCTGTCGGAAACCTTGATGTGCAATAGATCCTTATCCTAATGCTGATGTCAGCACATACTGGAGTAGCTATGTTTGTCACTTAAAGATCTATGCTATGGCATGATGAAGATCAAAGACCAACTGGTATGTCTCTTACCACTTCTGGGTTGTCCTCGGCGACCTTCTTCCTGGTGTCCTCCTCCGCCTTGTTTACTTCGTCCTGATGACGCTGTTCGTACTTGTCGAACAGCGGGCATTGTCCTTTCTTCCCGCCACGGTTCGGATCGTTGAAGTGCGAATAGTCTGTGACAGTCTTTCGACAGACATCGCAGTGGATGGTGCGACACTGCGGGCACGAGACCTTGTTGCAGCCCTCGATCTTCACGAAGGGGTGCTTGCCTAAAACGCAATTGCCAGGTCAGCGGGGGGAACTCCAGGAAAGGCAGAACAATATGGACTCTACATTTGTTGCATCGACGTATCAGGGCCTCGGTCATCGCTTCTTCGAGGACGTGACGAGCATCCAGGCCTTGGTCGGCGGCAGCCTCAGCGCACGTCTTGGGTATGTGCGTTTCCTTGCGACACAATCGACAGCTGACCAGTTGGCAGTCTGGATTATCGCATCGAAACTCCTTGTCTTCGTCCGCGGGCGGACATTCCGCGGCGTAAGGGCAAAATGGACAGGTCTCCAAGTCTTCGATGCCTGCCATTCGTAGGACCGTCTCCTGCTCAATCCGCTCCAAGGCAGTGTTGAGCTTCTTGTCCAGGAAAAGGGCCCGCTGCTCTCGTGAGAAGCCAGCCTCGCAGCCATCCATGGACATGCAGGTCAACTCGTACTTGGACATGCCTACTTGCGTCTCCGCTTGTGACTTCATGCACGTACGGCAGAACCAGTGGATTACCTCGCCTTGGCATTGGACCATCCGGTTCAAGGCTCCTTCTTCGAAGCAGATGCCGCACTCGGTGACCTGGCCTTCCATCTGAGCGCGGACAAAGTTCTCTTCCTCTTCAGACTTCGCCGTGAGCTTCGCATCTTTCGCCGCACGGAGTTCCCGAGCAGCACCGAGTTCCTTTAGCACGGCCTGCTGCTCCGGGCTGTACTCAGCCGGGTCCACGTTCTCGAGTTTCTCGGGCGTGTACTGGCCGGTCCGCTTGGTAGCTCGAACCTTTGGCTTCCACGGAATATTCTTCTCGTCCCAGTTGCGGATGTCTTCATCGAATTTCGCATAGGCGTTGTAAAGGGACTTGGAGTTGTCACGGAGTAGAGTGTTAGCGATATGTATCATGGGTACTCTGGGGAACTCCTCGGTCAGCACAGCCTTGGCGAGAGACATGTACTCATTCGAGCTGGCATGGCTCAGGTGCTCGGCTGTGCCTAGTCTGGCCTGGATTTTGCGAGCGGATTCTGGAACATCCTGTTGCTCATCGTTTCTCTCTTCGTCTTCGTCTTCTCGGTCTGTCTGCCTGTTACGCTTGCGCTTCAACGGGTTGTCAATGGCTTGGAATGGATAGGGACGGCCCTTGTCCTGCTGGTCAAGTATGGCGGCGATGACGCTATGGTCCAGCCAGTCATGCTCAGCTCCAAGCTCATCCAGATACTTGTGGCAAATGCGAGGGAAAAGCTGGAGAACGCTGTTCTTGCAGGCCGACCGTCGTTGCTCGGGATCAAGGTCGACGAGGTCGGAATGATCTGGGCTGGCCCGGGCACTAGCATAGTCCGAGTCCCCATCTGAGTCGAACCCGATAAACATCGGGGAGTCCATGTCTCAAAATGAGCCGAGATACCGAAGAAAACAGTGGGTTGCCCCGAGAATTGGGCAAGAAGGTCAGGGCCCAGCGGTGCCTTGACTGTGGAACTATGTAGGTATGGATGTTAGCCTCGAGATAAGACATAAGGTAAGGTAGACGGGAAAGTATGAAACGTGCCGGAATGAACAGGTAGCTAGCAGAAACCAGGCAGGCGTTCACGAGGAATCGCGTAGCAGCGGCAAGTGGACAGCATGGTGCCTGCGGCTTCCGTCAATCTGACGACAATGGCTGCGCTGAGGAGACCTTCCAAGATCCTAGGTCAAGGGCACTTAGATCTTACATGGTGGGTGCAACAACAATCTCAAGCCGAGTGAGTGACACTTGCAGATAGGTGCGGGTGGAGGGTACCCAGAATCGTGAGGCAACTGGGGTGAAATGCGAGAGACATACGAAAGACCGGGACCAATGGGCAACAGGCGGTAGGTACCTATGCAAAGCCTCGCGGGAGTGGGAATGTGAGGGCGAAGAGGGGAGTGGGCGCGTGAGTTGGGTTGGCAAAGGGGGAGGTGGGAAAGAAAGGCGAGCTTTGGTACTGAAGGTAGGTAGCTAAGGTAGGAGGTAAGTAGGTAGGTAGGCCTGGAATACGGGCAGGGCAAGACGGGGGAGGTGACAATGACAGTGACAGTGACAGCTCTCGGACCAAGCAGCCATTGAAGTTTGCATCTGAAGCGGGCGGCGGTGGCAGAGCCTACCTGCCGAATCCATGTAGTATGCGCACTCATTGCTAGTCGGCTATTGCTCATCGTCCATCATCCATCATCATCATGCCCGAGGAGGCAATCCACGAGACGGCACCGTACGGACCATGCTGGATTCCAGGTGGAGACAGCTGGGCAACCTACAGCTGCCGTTTGGACCAAACATCTGTCGACGCTCTGCATCTGCATTCTGCGCTCATGGGACAACAAGACACACTTACGAGACTGCCAATGGTGCTCATAGAGGACTGCACTTCTTCTCACGATGGGACCCTTCCAGAGATCCGGACGCCAGCCAGCGCACCGGGCGGGTCGAGGCGGGACACCGGATGCTGTCTTGATAAGGTAGACCCTCCGCAAAGCCCCCTCAGCCAGCTACCAGACTGTCAGATGTATACTCTGCATGGAGGGATGTCGTGGTGCTCGATCCTGAGTTTCAGCTGTTGGAGGTCGCGATCCGAATCGCTGGTGACGGTGGAGGTCAGGAACGAAGTGAGATGAGGCTGAAATCAAGCTAACCAGGTCACGACTCCAAGAATAATAAGCGCGGAGGGGCGGGTGACAGCGGCCCGCGGGGGAAGATGTACCCTGTAGGGCCGCAGTGGAGGTGGGGGCTCTTTCACTGTCTGGGTTCGCTGAGCTCTGTGCTTTCGTGTTTGGGGGTCACGTCCGGTCGCGGTCGCGGTCGCGCTGTCAACTGTTGTACCCGAGGTATTCCCAACATTCGTGAATAACGACCACTGGAGAGTTTGACCTAGGTAGTCTTGGTCTTGACAACGTGGTCTTTTTGCCCCCATGCAGCCAGTCTTCAGGGAGACCGACCGCGCCAGGCCATGTTACCTACTCTAAGTTTACGTAGGTAGGTATCGAAGTACGGATGAGATATGAGGTTGTCAATCCCACTCTTGGTTTTGGACACGTACCTTGGTTTACCTACCTACATGGCATAAAAGCTTGGAAATGGTTTTGCACTACCTAGGTACCTATAGTTAGTTTGCTTTTCGAAACCACCATCTGGTGGGTGGCGAGGTTCGTCGGGCCAGAAGACTAGAGACAAGAAAGCCTGTATGTAGTATATCTACACCACCATACATGGCATTACATGTACTTGCTGGTGCTGTGTCCTACGAAAGTGACCTTTCATCCGGCAGCTGTTAGATGAAGAGTAGGCATGCAGGATACATTTCTGTGCCTTTGATCTTTCTTCATTCACATGTCATTACCTGCCCACTGCATGTCGACCGATGCTCAATATGCCTCAACTTGAAAACACAAGATAAGCAAAAGGTCAGGCCAATTGACTCATCTTTCCGAGAGCTTGGGCAACCTCGACCCTCGCGATATGCTCAGTACAGCCTCTCGAGGTCCATGTGTAAAAGGGGATCATCGCGACAAAGGGCTTTCCAGCTCCGAACGGCTGGCATGCTTCAATGCTAACCTCGGGCCTTGGCTTTACTGCTGGGAAGTCCACCAGACTATTTGACTTGCACATGGGTTTTCAGATCAAGAGCAACTGGCCAGGTTGTAGTTGCTCTCCCCAGTCGAAGAATAAGGTATGCTCCGTGGTTTATCATCAAACCCACGAGCGCGATCACCTTCCTCGAGCGAATTTCTCGTGCCATTTGCCCCGGGCGACTGGTGCCGCCTTACCAGCTGGCTCGGTCACGAGCTCAACGGTTTCGTGGACCGTTGCAATGGCTTTCACAGCTGTCTCGGGCATGGCGGAGGGTACGGTCGCCAGGTCAGCAGGCTTGAGCATGATCAATGCATTCGATGTGTTCTTCTGGCGGAGAGTCCACGATTGGTCCTTGGCCTTCAGCACGGCGGAGTTTGCGGAGGATTCGAGACTTAGACTGCAGCGTGACCAGAGTCAGAAACTGCTCGTGGAAAGATGGGACGGGCGCATGAGTTGGCTGGAGCGGAGCAACAGTACTAACATGGGAGGGTGGTCGGACTCGAGGACGGCGAGGAGCTCGGGTGGCAACTCCAGAATTCTATACCCCACGCCATCCGGCGCATGAACGAGCGGGATGCCTGCGTCCGGTTGGCTCGACATGACGAATCTTGCTTGTACTGCTTGACTGCGTTGCGATTGCGCGGCGTAAGCTTCGCGCCGGCCAGCGCGTGCGTATCGCTGGTGCCCGGAGCTGACAAGGCTGGTGAGGGAGTGTGGGTAGAAAGGAAGGAAAAGCGGATGTAGGCACGAGGGGTACCTACCTAACCTAGGGTAGGTATTGAGCGGAGGAGGGGTGAGGGGATTCGGATCACAGGCAAGACACAAGAAACGCAGGACACGCGCCGCCCGCGTGTGGCCTTAAATCTCCGGCTAGATCCACTTTCGTAGGGCTTGGCAACTTTCTCCTTCACAGTGGCGCGTGGCCTGCCCTTGCCGGCCCTTGCCTGCCAGGCCTGCCTAGCACACCTGGTCGAGGCGGCTGTTTCCCGCGCGGGCCCGATATCTGATGGGCGGGCGCGATTGAGTGGAGACAGGCTAGCCAGCCAATCAGTGAAGTCTGTCAGACCTGGAAGTCCCCTACCGCGACGGCCCTTCGGCCACGCTGACCTCGCTGCGCACTCCTACCTGGCCTCCCGCTGCACATCCCAACGTAGCGGCATCCCGGTCAGGCACCTGGGCATCATCTTGATATTCCCCGTCTTCCCAGCATCGGCACCCTCGAGCCCGTTACCCATTGCCCGTTGCCCGTTGCCCGTTTCCTGTCGCCCGTCGAGTTCTTGCGTCGCCAACTCGCCATTGCATTCATTCCTTCTTGGGATGTTGGTCATGTCTTGTTACGAGCCTTGCTTGTGTTGAACTTCTACGCCTCCTGTTCACCCTTTCGTGCCGCCTGTTGCTTGTTGTTCGCCACCCACCGACGCCGGCAACTACTGTCGCGTCCTGCTCAAGCTCAAGTAAACAAATCAGCACTGCAGCTGCAGCCATCCCGCCTGCAGAGCGCACAAGCTGCATCGCCATTCGACGATCCCGGCCATCTTGTTTACTGAAGCCAGCCATCTCGCGGGTGTCCGTGCGACCCTCGACTGTCGCTTTCCCACCGCGATTTCGGCCTCGTCCACGTCCCTGGCCCAATCCCGATCCAGCCCCGGACCAAGACCTGCCACCCTGCTCGGCTCGGCACCAGTACGACCTCCCCCTCGACCTGATCTCGACCTAATCCCGATCTTGCCCTCGCTCTCGCCCTCGCACCGCCGCGTCGTTGCCCTGCGCCAGCGCCAGCGCTGCCCAAGACAACCGCCCGTTCGCCTTCGTCTTCCCACGCTCGTTTGCTCTTTGCTCACTATGCCAGTGGCCCATTAGAGCGACCATGGTTCGCGTTACCGAGGAGCTGCTGGCCTTGTCGCCAGAACATGTCACTCTTTACCGGACCACCGACTCGCTGCTCGGCCAGCTGCCCATCTTCATATTCCATGGCCAGTCGACCTACGGCAACGCTACCTTTAATACGTCCAGAGTCCAGGTCCATATCTACTCGCCAGCCGGCTTCCACTTCTTCCCCCGCCTGACCCTGTCTCCCAATTCGCCCTACTACAACGTCGTCAGTCTGCTGCCGCGCGAGCTCCAAGGCGAT
Source organism: Xylariomycetidae sp. FL0641 (assembly GCA_022376655.1). NCBI lineage: Eukaryota > Fungi > Ascomycota > Sordariomycetes > Xylariomycetidae sp. FL0641. The sequence continues at coordinate 16,256 of JAJJKE010000066.1, forward strand.
GAGATCTACCGTGGTATAGCTTTCGGCCTGTCCAAGTACTTCCATGAACTGTCCGACTCGGTCAAGGTCTACCTCCAACAGCAGTATCCTGCCAAGAACCGCCGCCCTAGTTCATCGATCGCCCTCTTCAGCGAGCAACATGTCGCCGATATCGCCAAGTCTGTGGTCCGCGCAGAGAACACCGCCGATGTCATCCAACAGCTCCAGTTGGCTCTGCAAACGCAACACATCAGTCATGTGGATATCGATCTAGTCCTACCCCCTGGTTCTATTGTGCCGCTGCAACCCGAGGAGCTCGAGGAAGTGCCTGAAGAAGAGGACGATATTCTGGACCCGAGCCTGCGTCAGTATGGGATGTATACCCCCCTGATCAGGTTATTCGGCGAGCCGATATTCTTGCCCACCTCCAGGCTGAAACGCGCGCCGTCCAAACCCAGCAGCTTGAATAGGGCCAAGTCCTTTTCCAAGGATCAGAAGGCTGAACTGCGACGGAATATGGCCGAACTGGTGGACACCGAAGAGCGATACGTTGCGAAAGTGAGCGAGCTGGTCACGAACGTCGCGGCCGATTACCGAAAAAAGGCCAAGAACCGCCAGCCCGGCAGTTTCAGTCCTTCGGAGCAGGATGTCGAGAAGCTGTTTCCCAAGTCTTCGGAGCAGATTTTGCAGATAAACACGGGGTTCATGCGCGATCTGCGCCAAGTCATGGACGACACGGAAGGCGACGCAACCAAGGACTTGGAGTCCGGGACCGCATCTTCGAGGGTGGGCGGTGTGCAGGGCAAGTCGAAAGATGCGAGTGGCGCTGGTGCGATGGCCAAGGTCCTGCTCGAATGGTTCCCTAAATTCACCGAGTGCTACCAGGACTATATCCGGGCAAGCCAGAACTTCCCTCAGCTCGTCACTCAGTTCGTCAACCAGCAGTCGAGCTTCTCGCAGCGAGTCGCAGTGACGGGAGAACAGCACCTGCGATCTCTCGTCATCGAGCCCGTCCAACGCTTGCCGCGTTACAGCTTGGTTATTGACCAAATCGTCAGCTGTCTGCCAATGACCCACCCGGCACTTCAACTCATGTTGAAAGCGCGTGACATCATTGCCAACATCTGTTCCATGGACGAGCCTCTGTCGGATAAGCCGCATGTCAACACGCGCTTGCGCAACATGGTGGAGGATTGGCCCGCCGATCTTGAGCCGCGCGGTCGCTTGATCACAGCCGTCGACTTTTCCGAGATCGCTGCACCATACCAAACGGCAGGGCCAGATCTCACTTCCAATGATCGAGCTGGTCTTTTCTTGCTGTTTTCGGATTGCATTGTCGTTGTGAGAAAGGTTTACGGCGCCAACATGACAGCGCGCGAGCTGCTTCGAGAAATTGACAAGCCGTCGCCGGCCGGCCTTCTAACGTCCATGACGAACGCGGCGGGTGGGCCGGGCTCGTACGACCTTGCTTTTGCTGGCTGGCACGGCCTCGCTGACGTCCGGTTCACGGAGTCGCATGATGGCCGCATAACTTGGATGACATCCACAAAGGAGATGAAGGGCGCCGACGCAAACGAACTTGTGACGAGTACTGCCGTTACTTCGAGATGCTTCGCACTCCAAGAATCCTACGACGGAAAAGCCGCAAGGTGGACGGAAGACGTCGTCAAGGCGAGAGTAGAGGGCCGGTTCTCCGAGAAAGAGCGGGAAGACCCTTGCTGGACTCTTCGGTCCGTGAAGATGCCTGACACAGGGTTTGCACTTTTCGCTGCTGTGTTTCAGGAAGGTCTCGATCAACTTGTTGAGGGACGAAAAGAGCCCGCTCCTATACGAATCGTGGTCGATCACGAGAAAGGTACCAAGGGATCACCAGTTGGCCACTATGGCGTGGAAATCTGCTCCGACATTAAGACTGGGGGCGACTTGAACAAAGTCATGGTCATCACTGTGGGGTTGCACGGCAAGAAGTCGGTAGACGGAGTCGATCTCGAAGATTTCTTGCCGACACTCTCCCGGAGAAGTAAGTCTCTCCCTGGTTCAATATTTTCTGCACGACACTAATATATGGCAACAGTCATCCAACTTCTGAGCTCCCAGTTCAATGTCTCCAACCCTGTCTTGACAGCTGCCCTGGTTTCGTTCCACACCAAAATACTTCGGGGTTTGAGCATCTCGCATAAGACCGAGAGATCACGATCCTTCCTGGCCTCATCGCCCGTGAAGTATTTGGCAAGCATTCTTGCCGGTAACAGTTCGTCGGAGAACTTTGGCTCCTCCAAACACCAGCGCACGCCGACCGGAGAAGCGCCGACCATATCACCAGGACAGCTCAGCCGCAACAACAGTTCCAGAGAGACGCATTCGCTCTACGGCTCGGCCAAGAGTCGAGAAGGCATAAGGATTACGGCTGATGAGGATAGAATGGAGAACCCTCTGTCCGGCTTGGAGCAGGCTTTTACGGGCTACATGGCCAATCTTCAAGCCCTGAAGGGAAGCTTTACTGCCCGGACGATACTCAACAGGTCCGCTGTGGACGAACTGGTCACCAACGACTTATACAACAGGATCCTGACAAGTCCATTCGATGTCGACTGTTCTGAAATGAGTGCGGACGTCCTTTTCGCGACTTTCGAGAAATTTGTCCGGTATGGCTGGAGGGATCAGATGGGTCCCATCATAACCAGGAAAGCTCTCGATGCGTTGCAAGAGCGAACAACAAAGAGACTACCCGGCGATTTCGCGGACTTTGTTCGCTTCCTTTTCAACGACATGGCACCGCAAAATCGAAGAGCCTTTACTGCCCTCATCAAGCTGTTGGCAGACCTTTTGGATGGCTGCGCTAATGATGGGGACAGGGGCGCTCTCACGCTCGCTTTTGCGGAACTTCTTGTCGACGACGGCACGGCCCCTAACTATATAAACTTGCTAGACAGGCTTGTCGAGGACTGTGACCGTATTTTCGACGACACTATCCCCGCTAGTTTCGCTGCCGCTCTCCTTCAGGCGGAGTCGCTTTACGAATCCATGAACTCGACCACCCGCAGTCTGAAGTCCCAGTCCGGGTCGATGACTTCGACTACCTCGTCCTTGAGAAGAAAATTCGGCTTCGACAATCTACTTTCACGCCAGAACAGCAAAAACGACTCCGACAGCCGACCATCTATGTGGCGCAGCTTGAGCAAATACAACAGAAACCCTGCGACCGGCGAACCCTCAAGCCTCTCTCGGGGCTCTGTCAGCCGGACGAAATCTAGTGATCTCATTGGCACTACACATGCAACTAACAAATTGAGACGGCCCGGTTCCCGTGACCGGCCACCTATTGCAGGGGCATTTGACGATTCCTACGCTCGTCCTTTGAGCATGCTCAAGCTAGAAACCATTGGTGAACCAGATGTCGAGGAGCATACCACCAAAGCACCGAAGATGAAGCGCAGAAGCTCCCTGTCAGACCTAAAGAACCTCATGGCTCAGACAACCTTGGAAGACGAACCCTTACAACCTTTGTCCAACATGAAGCAAAATTCGGAAAGGTTCAACTCGGGGCCGCGTCTCCCGCCGCCATCGAAGATGCCGATGAGCCCGAATCTCATCATCCACTCGGGCCATTCCTCTATGCGGTCGCCTCGGCAAAAAGAGAACATGGATGACCCCTTCTTCCAGCCTCCAGTTGCGTCTCCGACGAAAGAGTCGCCGAGGAAGAGACACCACACCAAGACCATGTCAACCTCGAACATCCCAACGCTAAGACCTGCACACAGCGAAGGCACAGAACCGACCGAGCCCGGTTTGCAACCGACCACGAGCCTTGGAAGATCAGCAGGCAAGTTGCGCCTTCAATCCCCGCAAAAGCTGCGGGAGCGGCTGCAGACGGAGAAGCAGGCGGCTGAGGATGTGGACATGCAGCTGCAGTCGGAGCTGTCGAAGATCACGGCCGACATGGCTAAGATGAACACGTCAACGTCCAACACGCTCCCGCGCTCGTCGGCACCCCCGGATCTCAGGAAGCTGGCGCAGAGCCTCGCAGCGCTGGAGAAACGCGTGCCGGCGGCGATGCTGGCGCTCACCGACCGCCACGACGCTCTGCACCGCGAATTCGAGGGCACGCTACGTGCCACGGAGGCGAAGGTGCGGGCGATCGACCAGCTGTACAAGGAAGCGTCAGCGGAGAATGAGATCTTGTACGAGAAGTTCAATGCGGAGCTGGGACGCCTGGTCCGCGCGCTCAAGGGTCGGGGGAGGGAAGACAAGGAGGAGTTGATGATCAAGATGCGCGACGCGTCGGAGGAGACGGCGAGGGTCAAGAAGGAGAACGCGCGCCTGCGCCGCGAGATGGCGAGTTTACGGGCGGTGGTGAAAGGCGCGACGCGAGATGCCGGCGCGGGTAGAGAGGGCAGCGCCGGGGACAGTATCAGGGAAACCAGTGCGGAGGCTTAGAAGGACTTCGACGCTGCGATGCGGCCCTAGAGGGACGACGACGCTGCTGCTGTCGCGATGGCGAGAAGAAGAGGAAGAGGAGGAGAAGAAGAAGAAGAAGAAGAAGAGAAAGATGGGTTCTGCGCGGTGGCAAGGCGCCTGGCGTTTTGGGTCGGAGCCCGGGGCGTTGTTACTCCTCTTGGGAAGCGGTGGCTTCCACCGTATTGTTGTCGCACAGGCAGCTTGTTGCGACCTGTTGACGATGCATAGATCCGCGCTGCATGATTGGCATGCGCGCGCAAGCATGCAGATGTATAAACTATAGTAGCTATAAGCAAAACAAAGCACAGCAAAGCAAAGCAAAGCAAGCCTTGTGTGGGAAATACATGATATTGTTTCGGAAGCCTTGGATGTCTCGATCCCGGAGCTGGTCCCGGAACCCCAGGGGACTGCCGACTCCGGTTTTGTGGACCCGGAAAGCCGAAGACGGACGGTCACTCATGTGTCACTGGTCCCGCATTCCTCCGCAAATGGGGGACACTTCTTACTGGTAGTGTTTGTTTGGGTTTGATGTAGTTACGATTTAGGAAGAAGGTGCAGGCGTGCTGGGGGAGGGAGGTGTTTATTATATGTGCCTGCCGCGGTATACGGTCATGAACTACACACAGTCTAAGGCAACGACACAGTCAGGGTGCACCTCGAAGCGACGAGGAGGTTGCTTAATGGCTCTTGCAAAACACGCTCTCGAGTCGTAGGGCCCCGGGGTGTGTCAGTGTCAGGCTGCGTTGGCGACCCTTGAAAATGCTGTCTTATCGCCGTTGCCATATCGATGGTAGAGGCGTGCACTACGCGCTGATTTGATTTCGCCATGGTCACCTCGCAACACCTGCGAAAATGCCCCCATTGCACCATTACTAAATCAGGCAGTTCTGGACCGAAAAGCACACCCCCTCAACGCCTTTCCAACTTTGCAAAATCTGCCTCTTCCACCTTCGTCTACCGCAAGACGTCTGCCCGTCTGCCCCTGCCACTCTTCTACCGCGAGACGTCAGCCCGGCTGCTCTCTTGAACTGGCACTCACTCAAGAGATCGCAACCTTCAAGCCGACTGCATCAAGCCGTGCCAGCCACGATGGCTGAGGTAAGCCGCTATTGCCATTTCCCAGGGATACGTTAACCTCTACTTCTGGATATTGCTAACACGGACCTTATCACGGGACAGTTGGCACCCGAAATGTCCGCTCACGAAGAAAAGCTGATTGCGCTGGACAATCTGCTGGAGGGGCTCCCCGTTTCCAGACTCATGGCGCGACTTTGGTCCCGGCTCAAAGACCAGGCCAACGACAAAGACAAGACGGAGCCCATGAAAGACGGAGAAGTCTACATCGTCTCCCTGGTAGACGTTGAACGTTTACGCGATTCTCCGCAAACCTTCAGTTCCAAGGAGGTCAAGGGCGTCTACAGCAACAAGTTTGCCGCCAACGTCGCAGCGCTGCACATGCTGCTCACGCAGCCCAAGGTTACATGGCAGTTAGCCGGCATCATCAGTGACGATTTCGTTTACGATTTCTCTGGCCATCGCCATCGCCATGGATTCGACGAGGGGACGCTCAACTATGAGTGGAAGTTGCGCGATTCGTTGCTGAATATTACGTGGCATTTTTCCGATGGCAACTACGAGGTCTTCGTTGAGGGCATGCCCCCCCAAGATGCGAGATCCAAGGAGCACAATCACGCCAAGCATGCCCAGTGTTGATGGGAGCGGCGTGTTTCTTGCTCAGGAGTATGAGGGTTGAGGACATCGAGGTTCATCAGTGACACTCAAAGGGCAAATTCCAAGTGCGCGACGACTCTAGTAGTCATAAGCTACAGGGGCCACATGACTTCGTCAGTGCATAGGAGTAAGATCACAATACGTATTCGGACTGCAGACAGTGGTCGTTGAATCGATTTGAGGCACCCCGGCAGGGCGAGGGTAAAAGGGACTGAGACTGCAGCAAATAAACGCCATCTTTTCCGGAATTTGCTTTTGCGCTTCGTCTGTGAAGGCCCTCATTGAAGGCCCGGTGTATAAGGGTCAACATAAATGCGTCGTGGCGCGAGAAGCCTAAGGTATGGTCTACAGTCAGGTCGCAGCTACGTACAGGCATTGGTACTCTGTCTCCTTCGGACCCCTGAAGCGTGCTTCCTGTCGAGGGTTGTGATGGCTTCCATGGCTTAGGTCTAGGTCCTGAGGCTGTCTCCTCGCGTGTTTGGGCCGCGGCATGAACGATTTCACTGCGTCCTCGTGGTGTTCGAGAGAGCGGGCTATTGGCGTCCCATTCACTTTTGGCAGATGCCGTATTCATGCCATGCAAGGCCCTACGTTTCATTTATTAGAGTGCCAGGCTTTTATGCGACAAGTGTACCTCACGCTGCCTTCAGCGTTGCCCGGCACCCACGACACCCCTAAGGCCGCGGTGGTGCTCAGAAGGGCCATAGGTCTTGAGAGAGTAGCCTAGAGAGCGTTGTCAAGGTGATGGAACCCTCACCTCAGACAGTCCCTTAAGATCCTGCCAGAACATCCACCCACCTCGAGGTGACCTGGGAAACCAAAATCAACAAAGCAGCTTGCGGCCCTCCTGACCGCGCCAAACCAATTTCTTACCCAGAACACCCGCAAGGCACCCGCCTGATTCCTACGTCAGTGTCGCCTCGCCTTTACCGCGCTCAGTGTTCTTGGCCCTGCAACACGTCACATCTGTCAACACCTCGCAGCGGAGGTCCCGATCTCATTTCCAACGCCTCTGCTTTCGTCGTCCGCCAGCACTTCAGCGTCATCGGTGATAATCCCCTCTCTTCGCCTCGAGATTCCAGTTGAGTCCACTATCTAACGCCAGCCAACGCAGTATCGGCAACTCTTTCGCGAAGAAGGTCCTGGCCTCGACTCCGAACGCATCTGCTCCTGTCAACAGTCACCAACGAAGTACTCAACCGCCTACGGTACCTACCTACCCCCTCCCCGCCTGCCCTACCTGGAATACTCCGACACCGACACTAACCCGCGCGCAGTTCCACCGCACCACCAAAAACAACCCCCCACGATGGCGTCCGGCTCCGGCACCTACTACGACCACCACTGGCGCACGAACCTGCCGTACCCCCCGCGGGGCGAGGCCTGGACGGTGCCGGGCACGGTGACGCGCTGGCGGCAGACGGACGGGGCGCGGTACCCGCCGGGCCGGGCGGCGGGCGAGGTGGAGGAGCGCAAGAAGGTGTACCTGCGGGGGTTCTACGCGGCGCGGGACCTGCCGCGGGACCTGCAGCGGCTGTACTTCCTGGAGGACATCTACCCGCCGCGGCTGGTGGCGGGGCTGTTCGAGCGGGTGCCCGGCGCCGCCGAGCCCGGGCACGTGTTCCTGGCCACGCACACGCGGCGGCGGCTGCTGGGCGGCGGCGGCGGGGACGCGCGGCCGGGACCCGAGAGGGTGCTGCTGGGCGAGGCCCGCCAGACCCAGGTCCTCGGCGCGTGGGACAACCGCAAGGGCGCCAACCTGCGCGTGCTCGACTTCTTCGAGCAGCGCTACGGCTACTGGATGGACGACTGGCTGTGGGAGACGGACCGCGCCCAGGAGCAGAAGGTCCTCGACAAGGGCCGCACCGCCTGGGCGCTCAGCGCCGACGGCCTGCTGAGCCTGGCGGTCCACGAGCTCGAGGAGACGCCGCAGATCGTGCCGGTGCTCGCCCAGGTCGAGGTCGTGAAGGTGGTGGTCAACCGCTCCAAGAACTTTGCCGGCGAGAGGATCGACTTGGTCTGAGTGAGGGAGGGAAGGAGAGAGAGAGAGAGGGAGAGGTTTTGACCGTTCGTTCATTCGTTGGGGGATGGATGGGAACTGTTCCATCTCTTTCCCCCCCTTCCTCTTGTTGTGGAAGATTCTGTTGACACTCGATCGAGGGAGGCCTGAGGGGAGAAGAACCACTGTATCTCGTTGTTGTCTGTCATCAGTCGAGGATTGGGACGATGCGATTTCTTCTCGGGCCGAATCGACATTCCTTACGGTGCGGTACGGCACTGCACGGCTCGACACTACTTAGATGGTAGCCCATAATTGAGATCACGCTGGTTGCTTTACACGGACGTTGGTGGTTCGACTCGTTCGAGTTTCATCTGCTCGTGTTATGTCGCGCGCCTCAAAAATGTCCGTGATGACGATATGGCCGGCAAGCTGGCCTTATAATACCTTACCTACCTCCTACGGTACCTAAGATCCGCCCGGCTGGTACCTGCGCACCCCTGTCAACCCTGTCAACTTGTTACACGGCATCTACCATCATGCCATGCGGCACGCCTTCTCGATTGGGCCATTTAGTCATCCGATCTTGCCGCCGGCTTCCCACTCCCGTCTCCCACTGCCCTGCCAAATTCGGGTCCGGATCTCCCGACTCAGGCCATCAGCTGCTTTTACGTACCTAAGGTAGTAGTAGCAAGGTAGGTAGCAGTAAGAACAAGGTAGCGGCTGTCTGTCGTTGGCAGTGCTGCGTGCTGGCCTTCTCCCATCCAGTCAACGTTCGACGTCCCCGAGCATTCCAGCCCGACAGCCTGACGAACCCCCCCCTCCCCCCACTACCTGGCTGTCGATGCTACCTTGCCATGCCATTCAACATCTCGTGGTCGCCTCGTGCTTCGCCTCGCCTCGCCTCGCCTTCGCCGCCGCCGCCGCCGCATTCGCCACTATAAATACGCCGGGGCCGTCAGCCTCGAAAGCTTGAGATAACTTCCTTTGCCTACCTAGCATTCCATTATCAAAGTAACTTATTCAACCACACACCCACACAAGCTGTCTTACTCCTACAACCGAATTAAAAACCCGCCCCTACTACCCACTGAACTAATCAGATCCCCCCCCGATATGACCTCCAAACCCCCATCCCTCTGCTGCGCCGTCGGCTTCGCGGAGAGCGGGCGGCCGAGCGGCGAGCTGGAGACGCTGAACGGGGTGGCGTGCTACGTAGCGCGCCCGCACAACAGCAACTCGAAGGGCAAGGGGGTGCTGTTCCTGACCGACATCCTGGGGCACAACTTCCACAACAGCCAGGTGCTGGCGGACTCGTACGCGGCGAACGGGTACGTCTGCGTGGTGCCGGATCTCTTCAACGGTGAGTTTCATTCTCCGCGCGGCTTGCCATGGGGATGGGGAGATGTAGATATGTATACCTATGTAATGCTGACGAGAAGACGCAAACCAAAAGGCGACGCCGTCCACATCAACCCGCCCGACGACTTCGACTTCGACAGCTGGCTGACCCACGGCACCGACGGCAAGGGCGGGCACCTACCGCCGCAGGTGGACCCGATCGTGGAGGCGACCATCCGCGCGATGCGGGAGCAGCTGGGGGTGAAGCGTCTAGCAGGGGCCGGGTACTGCTTCGGGGCCAAGTCATGTAAGTGTTCCCTCCTCTTTTTCTCTCTCTCTCTCTCTCTTTCTCTTCCCCGCCACAGTAGTATATTAATAGCCCCGGACGGGTGAGACTGACATATACATATATAAGTAATCCGCTTCCTCAAGCGCGGCCACATCGACGTCGGCTTCGTCGCGCACCCGTCCTTCGTCGACGCCCGCGAGCTCAAGGCCATCCACTGCCCGCTGAGCATCGCCGCCGCCGAGACGGACGAGATCTTCCCGCCCAGCAAGCGCCACGAGACCGAGGATATCCTGAGTACGTTTCCGCCCCTCTCCCTTCTCTTTTACCTTTACTTCCCCCTCTCATCCAGACCGAATCCCAGGTTCGGGGAGGGATATTGGGTGAGAGTAGGTAGAAAAAAGCATGACTGAGCACAAGCACTAACGCGAACGGAAAAAAAAAGTGACGCACCACGACGAGCTGCCCTACCAAATAACGCTGTACTCGGGCACGACGCACGGCTTCGCGGTGCGCGGCGACACCAGCCAGCGGCAGGTCGCCTTCGCCAAGACCAGCGCCTTCGTCCAGGCCGTGCAGTGGTTCGAGGAGCATCTGCGGGATTGAGCTAGCTTCTTCCTTCTTTCCTCACCCGATGCGCTAGAGAGAGAGAGAGAGAGAGAGAGAGAGAGAGAGAGAGAGAGAGAGATGACAACAGTAGACTGCGGAGGGGAATGGGGCAAGTGATACGTACGGACGACAAAATACGAGGGCGATATATGATAGATAGACGGGTTCTGCTTGGACGGGAAAAAGGGGCACTCACTCACTCCGGGATGGGAAACTCAACTCAACTCAACTCGCCCATTGAGTGGGGTTTGGTTAACGGGATAGAATAGAGAGAGGGAAGGCAGGAAAGGACGGAACACGGTCACTTACGCGATACCACCCATGGGTTTCTCAATCTTTTCGAATACCCCTGGATGTTGGTCGGTACTTTACTTAGAGCAAGGGCTATATGAGGATATCGCCAGAACGTCAAGCCTGGATGGTTGGCTCGGTGACTGGCCGATGGATGGATGGTATCGCAATCTTAGCTTATACCTTCAGGGATTGAATACCATGTTCTCCGCCCACTACGGCAGACACACAACGTCGGGCCTTATCAAGACCCATCCCAACTGTTTCTAGCCAGGCTGAAGCACGAGCAATATGCTGTCAACAAAACGCTGTATTTACATACTAATGAGATTACGGAAGCAGCACTATGTTGCTTCTTTTCTTTCTCGTTCAGAACGCAAGGCATGATCTGCCTCGTATTTTGTTGGGGCTCAAGTCGTACGCCAACGGTGTGCTTATACCTACTACCCTTCCCACCCCTTCGCCAGTGATGTCCTCTCCGATGCTGCTTATGGTTTCGTAAGCGCTACTTAGCGGGGGACAATGACCCGTCGAGATCCTATAGCACCATCGCCAGATACCCAGGTCAACTCCTGTCTCGCATCCTTCTAGGACTGCGCCGCGTTGGCCATCTCGCTGAGCTTGCCCTTCTCCTCATCCGTCAAGCCGGTATACCACTCCCCAAAGTTCGCCACGTTGTCGCGCGCTGCGCCCACGAAGAAGTCGGTGAGGTACTGCTGCGTTTCATCGTCGCGGGACCGCATGTTGCTGGCGTCCAGGTAGCCCATCAGGTCGTTCTTGGTGCTACCAAGGTTGAGGTCGATGGCATCTGGGTCGTCCTCCCAGCCGTCGTCGTCGTTCTCCTCGTCCGCGAACTCGGCCGCAGCCGCCGCTGCTGCGTTGGCAGCGCCCGTCAACCCGGAAGCCGAGAGGAACTCCTCGATTAGGACCTTGAGAATCTTCAGGGGCGCGGGAATGATTGTGAACTGGTCCGGATCTGTAAAGGGGTTGAGCAGGTGGCCTTGTCGGTTTGGAGAAGGTGTGTTACTTTGTTTAGCACGTGATCGTGTCATGATCCTGTCACTAGTCGGCATTACCATGTCGCCTTTAACCATAGTCTGGGCTACCCGTGGGTCGTTCAGAGAGTAGATCTTCGACAAAGCGATGACACTGGATACCCGTTAGCGGAAGAGTTACTTCAAGCTGTGCTGTACTTACTTTTGCCTGATCTCGTCGTAACCAGCAAAGTTGACCGAGTTCTCCAGCCACTTGCTCAACACGACTTGCAGTCCGCTCTGTCCGTTGATCTGAATAGTGCTCAGGAACTCGACGACATCGTGAGCCCCCACGAGTGACAGCCTGGCGAAGACTAGGATGAGCGACTGGATGAAGTTTGCGGCCTCTGCCGTGGCCAGTCGGTTCGCCACTGCTTGTAGCAACTGAGGCAAGAACGGGCCCAGTCTTTCGTGTCCTGCCTTTTCGACTAGTTCAGCAGCAAGGCCGCCGACTTGAGACGCGGCCGTGTCCTCAATCGACGACCCCAGTAGCCGGTCGATGATGTGCAGGCAGACTTCTAAGCCCGAGCGGTTGTTCTCGTCGTGGTAGTTGAACACCTGCTCATGGTCATGGGCTAGGAGATATTGGACAGATTCTGCACCTGGCCGCAAGATCTCTCCCTCGTTGCTCTCCATCAAAAGGCGTGTAAGCTTCGGAAGTGTGGCAGCTACGAAACCAGGGGGTAGAGGTTCAGACCCGTATTGAGTGAGAGAAGCCATCAACTCGGTAGCGAACTTTTGTCCCAATTAGTCAGGGTATTCACAGCAAAGGACTCTAGAACAGGCGAAGAGCTTACGGTTACCAGTGGGTTATCCTCAGTAATGTCAGCGACATTGAAGGCGCCAGTCAGAGAAGGCAAGACCTTCTCGCACAGTGCCTGATACGACGGAGGATCCGACATCATTTGGACGATGTCTTCGAAGGCGTCACAGATCAGGAAGGTAACCTAATACGAGAGAGCACATTAGCTTCCACCCGGAATTTATCGTCTGCACATCCAAGACCCCGTTACGGAGAACACGCACCTGGAAGTTTGTCGAACCATATTTCGCAATCAGGAAAAGCAGATCGAGAGCAGGGACGTCAGACGAAATCGCAACGCGCTTGTCGATGTGAATTGCGGTCTTCAACGTCTCGGCCAGGGTGACAAGTAGGTCGTCGGCGTCACCGATCTCGGTCATATCCTTCGCGGACATCCACTGGTTGATGGCGCCAACCACCTTGACTTGAACCTGGGAGTTACCAGCCACGGCACTTCCCTGACTCCGCAAGAAGCCCTCAATAGCCTTGATACAGGCCACTTGGACGAGTTCCGAGTCATCTGATGTGATGGCTTCGATTGTTCGGTCCATAAGCGTAGCAGCCGTTCCATCACATTGGGCAAGCATCCCCGCGACCAGGTATCCTCGGCCTCGCAATAGTGTCTCGTTGGGACGGTTGATAGCGTAGTTCACCAGCTCCAGGTACGCTTGGCAGATTTCTGGCGGAACAATCTTGTCACAGTCCAGGAAGTCTCCCAACAGCATGTTAAGTAGGTAGAGAGCAGCCTCCTGTCTTCTCCAGGGTGCATCTTCCGTGAACAGAGACTTGGTGTAGGCGAAAAGCCCTTCCAGGGCTTTCTGACCCAGCCATTCACCCAGCTTGATAAGAAGATCTCCGCACGCGGTCCGAGGTGTGTAGTTTGCGCTAAGGGACTGCTCCTCTGCGAGGTATAATGAGACATCAATGTCCCACAATTCTTCTTCTTCCCGGGTGACTCGCGCATAAGAGGTTGCAAGCTTCATAAGATCAATGACCCACGGAGTATCGTGTCCGCCGGCGTGAGCTGCAAGCTCTGCTTCCAGGTGTTTCCGAACTGGTGGGGCTCTCATGCAGCCGTTCAGGAAATCTAGTTCCTCCAGAACCAAGAAGTCGAGCGTATAGGGAAGGCCATCGGAGTCTTCGAGCCGACCTTGCGCTTCATGCTGGAGGTACATCTCTTCATATGGCAACTCGAGGGATGAGAGCTCCTCCCAGATTGCCTGGAAGAAAGAGGGGGTCTGAGGCAACAATAGAGTGGGGAAGACAGTCTTAAGCTTCAGAAGACACTTGACGGCTTGTAACTTCAGTGCAATGATGCCGTTCCAGGAATCCGGTTGTCCAGGGGAGTTGGGGTCCCGTTCGGGCAATCGGATCTTCATGGTCTGGTGGAAGAAGGGGAACCAACCCTGAAGAGCCTGCTCAGCAAAACCTGTGACTTCCTTGGGATGTTCCTCCTTCACAGTATCCATGAGGTCAAAGCATCCACGGAAGACAGACACGGCGAGGGCGCGTAGCAGGGGTCTTCGGTTCTCGTTGATCGCGACGTCGTAGACCACCTTGACAATATCCTGTGCCATAGACAGGAATTGTTCGTCGCCCAGGCTCTCGTCCACGAGATCGAACAGCACCTTCAGAGCGCCGTGGAGCTGGCCGTCGCTGCCGGTGGGGATAACATTGAGCAAGGTGGGAAGTAGAGACGGCCACTGCTCGGGGAAATCGACGTTGGCAACCTTGCTCACAGCGAAACTGGCAGCAGACTTGATCTTCCTGTCCTCGTCGCTCAGGGCCAGACCCAGGATCATGGGCCGGATCTGATCCTTGACATTGTCGGCAATGGGGATGTAGGGCACGGTGTTGTCGTCGTCGTTCCAGTTGTCCTGGATGAAGAGGCGCAGGGTGCTGAGGGCAGCTTGGCGAACTTCGAGGGCGACCGAGGTGTGGCATCCGATGTTGGCAAGCGACAATGGGTAGGCCGGGTTTGTCTGGGCGTTCCTCAGCTCCTCCTCAGCCTGTCTCCGAGGACCTTCGGCAGGCACCTGGGTGTTGGCCAGGACCTGGACGAGCTGGTCCTCCATTGTTGCGCGTGCTCAAGAAGTCGTGCGCAGGCGGGTTGATGCGGCCGGTGGGGTTCGGCGAATGCGAATTTGTGCGTCTTCGAGGCTGCGGGGTGGGTAGGAACAGAACAGCTCGAGGTCGAGGACGAGCACGTAAGACGTCGGTCGAGAGACAGGAATCGAAGGTCGTCGAGTGCTCGGTTGTGAGCTAGGTAGTGAGTAGGTACCTAAGGCAGGATCACGAAACAACACTTGCAATTGCTTCGAACCTGGGATGGGAGAGGGCGTTTTGGTGGCGCCTTACATGCATGAAGTGGGCGCTGTAGCTTTCTTTACCTTGTTACAGGCGGTCAGGCTCAAGGGTGTCAAGCGCGTTCAGGGGACCTTTTTCAGCGCCGCTGAGCGTTTCCCCCAACGCCAAAACAGGTCTGACAGGGTCCCGCTTGCGCGTCTCAGCCCTGTTACCTGCCAGACAGAATTTCATATGCTTATATATACACTTATGCAGGAGTCGAATGTCAACACCGCAGATGGCCATTTGCATGTGAGAGCTCTGTGTGTGCAAATTTGGACCTCATGTGTCTGCGAATAGGTACTGCCATGACTTTGCTAGATAAGTTACTTTTAAGACTGAACCCAAACTGTTCTTGGATCTGACTGCAAAGTTGACTAGTCATCTGCCGATCGAGTCAAACCGAAGGTTACCTTTGGCTTGAGCAAACAGCATAACGACCTGTAAGCCAAAGGTGCACTTAACGCGTCCGTCTGTTCTAGAGCCCCTCAACGCGTCTCATTGACAACCCACCGCTACAGCTCGCCCGCTCCATACTGGGTGCAACCTATCATATTACAACCCAACGAGCTTCCTTGGAACCAACAACTCGTTCAGCACGACCCAGAACAGCAATAATGTCACCAGCACCACCACCACCATCCACAGGCCCCAGCTTGCCCCTCCCCCAAGCCTCCCACCTCCTGACCAGCTTCAGCCACTTCCTGACGGTGTGCATCCACAACATCCTGTACTACCGGAACCTCTACCCTCCCTCCACCTTCCTCACCAGCCGCGCCTACAACCTCCCGGTGCACCAATCGCGGCACCCGGCCGTGTGCGCCTGGGTGCGGGACGCGGTCGACGCGGTGCGGGCGCAGCTGTCGCGGGGGGCGGTGGAGCGGATCGCCGTGGTGCTCTACTCGCCGGGCTCGCGGGTGCTGGAGCGGTGGATGTTCGACGTGGGGGGGTTCCCGGCGTGGAGGGAGGCCGAGAAGGGCAAGCAGCCGCAGCGCCCGAGGGACTGGGGGCACGACGACGACGACGACGTCGTCGTGGGCGGAGAGGAGGGAGCGGGAGCGGGAGCAGGGGACGGGGACAGCAACAGCAAAGTCAACTGGGCCAACGTCGATGAGCAGCTGCGCGCCGCCGTCCGCCGGCTCGCCTACGCGGGTGAGAAGATGGCCGCCCTGCCCGACGGCTGCACCTTCACCGTGGCGGTCGAGTTGCGCGAGGAGGGCGATGCGCCTATCGGGGTGCGTACTGTCTTTCCTTTCTGACCACTCTAGCGCAAGCTTCTGTGTAGGGAAATCTTGTATGCACTGACAGACAAACAGCACCCGCAGCCCTGGGTCCCGACGGAACCAAACCTACAAACAAAGTCCAGGGACAGAGACACGCCAGGTGAAGACGTGGGAGGGGCCAAGACGACGCCTCTCCGAGCCATCGAAGCCGGTCCGCTCTTCTTCGAGTGCTGGGTTGAGGAGGGCAAGGCGAAGGCTGAGCTCACTTCCCCTGCTTCTTCTGATGAGTAATAGTTGGAGTGTCTGTCCTTGTTGCCAACGATCTGTCGGGTTACCTGTTCTGGGCTTGGAATCGCAACTTGAGGTGATAACACTGGCAGGTACTTGACTGTCATACAGTAAGCCTTACATATTCAAGCAGGGTTCGTTGTTGACACGGAAACTCATATTCATACAGTGTTGATACAGGATTTTCGTAAGTCATGGCTCATGCTGGTAGGGATCCTGCAGACTTAAATGATATCTCCTCCGCCGAAACCGCCGAAGCCACCACCGAAACCCGGGGGTCCTCCACCGCCCGGTCGCCTTCCGCCCAATCTCGGGAGACCGCCCGGCCCTACGGGATCATAATGTGCTCCAGGTGGTATTTGGGGGTCGTAGCCACCTCCGACACCGTCATCGCCCCCAAACAGGGGATCATCAAATGTTGGATGCATACCCCTGCCTCCGCCGGGTCGCGGTAATCCCCCTCCGACTCCTCCCATGCCGGGACGTAGTGGATCATGAGGTCCAAGGGCTGGCGGGTTCAGATCATCCGCTCCGATGTTTCCGAATGGCGTTCGGCCGGGGCCAAGAGGTCCGCGTGGTGGACGGTTGATGTCGTATGGGTCCTCAAAGCCCGGAGGCGGAAAGTCACCAGCCGGGACGGGGTTGCGAGGCGGCGGGTTGAGCGGATCATTGAACGGGTACGGCTGAGCCGGCTGCGGCATTGGTTCGGGCATGGCAGGCTGCCTTGGCGGCCTACGCGAAGCCTCTGCGGCATCGTCTCGCGCCATCCTGTCATCGGGCAACTCCTCATATCCTTCCTTCTGCAGCGACGGCAGAAGCTTCTGGATAATGTTGATCTTGATGAGGCTGGCGAGGTCCGCAATGCGACTGTCCGAGATGAAAGCGTCCCTAAACTTCTGCGGTAGATCGGTGCGGTCCTCGGCGCCGTCTTCTGCCATGGATATCCGGATGGGCAATGCAGAGTTGGATACATGATCCTTGATAACGACTTCGGCACGAGCAATGCGCTCATCGTTGACAGCAAGACCACGAATCTCGGCTTTACCACCCATTCGGTCGATTTTGATGATGAAGCGAAGAGCTGATTGCTGATGCGCGTACACGAAGGCGTACGTATTGAACGAAGCGTTCCAGTTCTGCGGTAGTCGCGGTGCGATTTCATGGCACTTTGCTTCTGTACACAAGTCGCATTGTTAGTATGCGCTCTGCATGGATGGCCATCGACTCAGGATCATGATATGTACCTTCACTGTTGTCTTCGTCGAAGCCTAGCAAGCGGAAACCGACCGAGGCCATACATGCGTGCGTGAATAGGGCGAGCGCCTCGTGAGAGCTGCTGAGGTCCGAAGTGGTGTCGCCCTGCTCGTGGGTCGACAACGCATCGGACATGGACTGCAGAACAGCCGATACACTTAGCGGGTCATTCGCCATCGTGACACTATCGCCGAGTGGTGCTGAAGGGCTGACACTGATGCTGGGGATGGTATCGGAAGAAGTTGGCGACTTTGAGGCTTGTCGTGTAAGTGAGGTCTGCTCAGAGTATAATGTATCAATGAGAGTGGCAATGATCTAATGTGGTGTGATGTTGTTTGCTGGCCGGAGGTTTATGTCATCGTTACTGCCTGCGAAGCGAACCTCCCTGCGCTGGAAGCTTCTGCCCCTGCCCATCTGGGAGAGCTGCATGCATCTAGCCGAGCAAGGGAACAATGCGGGGAAGAGGGGTAGCTTTATCTTATCGGGCGCACGTGCCCTCTACAGTAGACCAGCCTTACAGGCTTACCTAACCTCATCTGTACTGGGGCCTCCGGACCTGGAGCTTCTGATGTGGCCAGCCCGCGGTCGACCATCCTCTCCGTCTGCTGAGGTTACGTCCAACCTGGAGTCATCCTGCGCATTGCCGTCCACGCTTGGCGGCATGGACAACTCACACCTCCGGGGTGGAGATCACCTTTGCTCTGCACCGGTGTGGGGCCCCGGTGCCTGGCGAGATTGCTTCTTCCTGTACTATCTATCACCAACACCAAGTGGCACCTTGAACTGGTGCCCAGCCGCCCCTATTCGACCTTTGAACTGGAATGGCTTACCATGGCCGGTCCCGTCCCATCCACGGCTGGTCACCTATCTGTGGCCACCGTGAGAACACGGACAGCAATTACCAGAAGCGATTGACCTACCAGGTCCATGGGGAGACCGGTCACCGAACCACCGCCGAGGAGCCTGAGATAGCATATCTAGCCGAAGATGATGTGCTTCGTATCACGGACAACATAAGCCAAACCCCTGCCATCCTACGACTCCGAGGCATAACATCAGCTTCGGTATTATGCCGTCTGGCGCATCAGCTGATCGTGGCTCGGAACGGCATGCCTTAGCGAACGGCAGATACATGCCAGGTTGGTTCACACTCGCCGACCACGCGCGCGCGTGAGCTCGCGTCATGGTCATGCGCCCAACATCCTTAGGGGGCCGCTGCTTGGTTGTGGCGCTGCTGCATACGGGCGTGACTGCTAACCACGGAAGCAGCAAGCATGGGCACCTAAGGTAGGTACTTACACCCAGGTAGGTCAGTTAGGTAAGGTACCTGATAAGCCTACGGTAAGGTTCTTGAATCCCCCATGGATCTGATCTGGCTTGACGGATCCTGGACCACTGCTTCCAACCCCCTACCGTGCTGCGGGATGGGAAGCAAACTGGCGGTCTGCGGCACGGGGGTCATCCAGCTACTTACCTACTTCAACTTGCCAGAGTCCGGTCACACCACTCAGCCAGCCCTACTTGCCACCGCCATGGAAGAAGCACCACCACCGCTGCAAGTCGAGGAGGAAACCTTATACTTGATGGACGTCCCGATGATCATACCTGGCCGCATCACCTGATACTACCACGAAAAGCAAACATGGACATCGCCCTCCAGAACAAGATCCTGTCCATCGCCATCAAGGATTGCAGTCCGCAAGCGCGCTCGCGCTTCTTCAGCCTGCCGCCCGAGCTGCGCAACCGGATCTACGTGTACTGCGCGGTGAACTATGCGGACGGCAACCGGGGCCCTTGGCTGACGGAGGTGCGCGCGATCCACGACCTGCGGCGGCGCAGCCGTCCGGGCCCTGTGCCGGACCTGCTGTACACCTGCAAGCGGTTCGCGAAGGAGGCGACGACGCTGCTTTACCGCACGGCGCGGGGACGGTGCAGCATCTACTGGGCCGTCGGGCCGACCCCGACCTATTCCCACAGCGACCCCTACTACTACGAAACGGAGGCGTGCTGGACCAGCCTCGCGGCCGTGGGCACCTTCGACCCCAGCGCCGTGCGCTACCTGATCCTGGACCTGGGCGACGGCGCCGCGGCCACCGCCCTGCGGCACCTGTGCGCCATCCGCCAGCACTACTGGCAGCTCGAGGCCGTCCGCCTCACCGGCGCCGACACCTCGTGGCACAACGAGCGCACCTGGGCCGACCTGGCCCGCATCTTCCTGCGCGTCAAGACCCTGCGCCGCGTCGACGCCCCCCGCGAGCTCCGCGAGCTGCCCTGGTTCCGCAACCTGCGGAACAAGTACCTGCCGCAGGCGGGATCGGACGCCCGGGCGATGGCGACAGGCGGAGGACGAGGAGGAGGAGGAGGAACGGAAGGCGGGTTGTCGGTCCACAGTCTGCTCCAGCATCCGCCCGGCGAGAGCGCGGCCGAGTCGGGCTCGGCGGCTGGTTAGGAGAGCACGTTTCTTTCCGAGCACGTTGACCTGCCGACTGGGAAACTTGTGGTATTACTTACTGGAGACTGGACGCAGGAGGGGTTGTACCGGTACCACCGAGGCGGGAGCGCCAAGCGCCGGCCGGGCAAGCAACATCGCCTATCCGGCCATGTCATTCGGCGTTACGGAAGGTTGCAAAGCGGCGAATTGTGGTTCGATCGCGGACCTGCGTTTCTTTACTCATTGGCTTTTTGTCTTGAATGATATTCCGCATTAATCTAATAACCCTTAGTTAGGCGCTGGGTTGGCAGGCGGACTGGGGGGTTTGGGGGGTAGGTAAGGTACTGTATCAGACGCGGGGAAGTGGTTGCTTGGGGGGGCTTCCAAGTTGTTCCGTACCTTAGAAAGCGTACAGAGGATCTGATCTGGTGTGAATAATCTAATCTGCCGTCGACGAATATAGCTTATTGTCAATAATGTCTCGGTGACCCATCATTCGGATGTGCATCCGGTAGAGGTTCAAGAATTGCAAGTGCAAGGGTATTTATTTTCAAAAAAAAAAACGGGCAGTCCACGTCTTTCCAGACAACGAATGCTATGCTGACTCCTGAATTCAACGCCTTCCGATGACCATGATTCCTTTTCCTTTTCCCAGTCTCTGAATGAACACCGATTCCTCTTCTATAGCCCAGTTGTTCTTGTGTGCTTGGGCTACCGGTAGCCAAGAACAATACCTTACGCACTGCGATCCGTTACCATCCCCGCCCGTGCCCGTAGCCTGCCGAATCGAGCGAGCGTATAAGCCCCTAAAGCAAGAGTGTCTTTTCTCACTAGGGGCAACGCAACTCTGGCAGACACTGGCATGGGACACTATGAGCTTGTGGGTATATGGTATCCAGAAGGGTACCGCTTGCTATAACCAGTATACTTGCGCAGCCTGAGCCTCTCTGACAGACCTTATGTCTGTTAGGTCTTTTCAATAGTTCAGCGCCCTGCACTTAGAAGTGAGTGTCGCCATTGACGCCATCAGCCTGCTTACACGTCTCCTTTGTCACTTCATCGAGGCATCCGGCACTGGCGGCGACGAAACCCAGGTACGGCCGGCTGGGGTCAAGGACGCGGCTCAGGTACTCGGGGTGGTACTGAACACCGACGAAGTAGGGGTGATTCTTCAACTCGATGATCTCCATACGCTCGCCTTTCTCATCTTTGCCGATGAAGTTAAGGCCAGCCTTCTCCAGACGCTCGATGTATTCGGGGTTCACCTCGTATCGGTGTCGGTGGCGCTCGTGGACCTCAGGGGCTTCACCGTAAAGCGCTCGCAGCTTGCTCCACTCGCTGCCAGGCTGGAAGATGGTCGGACGCCGACCTAGGCGCATGGTGCCGCCCATTGTCGTCTTGTCGATCTCGGGCATGAAAATAATGACGCGGTCTGGAGACTCGGCGTGGAATTCTTCTGAGGTAGCCTCCTTGACTCCGCACAGATCACGCGCATACTCGATGACGGCCACTTGCATACCCAGGCAGATACCGAGATAAGGAGTTCCCTGCTCTCTTGCCCACTTCGCGGCAGCGATCATACCTTCAGTACCACGCTTGCCGAAACCGCCCGGAACCAGTATTCCCTTTGCCGTACAGACCTCATGCCAAGCTTTGTGGAAGCTGGCCGGGTCTTTCCGCCGAGTCGACTCTTCGAGGTGCTCCGCGTCGACCCATTGCAGCTTCAGCTTGCGCCTGCATTTCATCGCTGAATGCTCGAGAGACTTGATGACCGATAGATAAGAGTCGTGGAGCTCGATATACTTTCCGACCAGAGTGATGGTGACCGTCTCGACATGGTTGGGCTCGGCTACTAGAGTCTTCCACGTCTCCCAGATGCTTGCACCTTTCTTGACGAATGACGGCGCCAACGTGAGTTTGTCGAGCACGAGAGAGGAGCGGAGCAGAGGAATCATGCCTTGCTCCTCCAGCAACTGCGGCACGAGATAAATAGTCGGCATATCGCGGACAACGACGACTTGCTCCACGTCGACCTGACAGTGGTGGGCGATTTTAGTGACGGTGCTGAACTCGAGAGGGTGTTCGCATCGGCATGCAATCTACAGAACAATAGTCAGCCTTATGCACGCATAATACTCTCTTCCCAAAGCAGATGTTCCGACACAGCAAATGCGAAAGACGTACGAGATCGGGGATCAAGCCAGCGCTTCGCACACTCTTGACAGCATGCTGGGTGGGCTTCGTCTTCTGTTCACCGTGGATGATCGGGACGTAGGAAACGTGGATGTTAAGGAAGTTCCCCTTGCCCGCACGGTGTCGTAGCTGAGTCAAGGCCTCGACAAAAGGCATGCTCTCGATGTCGCCCACGGTTCCTCCCAGTTCGACAATGCATACGTCGGGCTCTTCGCCTGAGTCGTCGACAGGGATCCTTGAAACTCGCTCAATCCAGTCCTGGATGGCATCGGTAATGTGCGGGACAACCTGTACGGTCTTGCCCAGGTAATCGCCCTTGCGCTCCTTCTCGATAACGTGTCGGTAAATCTTGCCGGTGGTGATGTTGTTTTCTCTGGTAAGACTAATGCCCAGGTATCGCTCGTAGTTTCCGAGGTCTACATTCGGGCACTATGTTAATTGCATATTTCTGTAAAGTAACCATGTGCTGTTCTGCAGCTGCGTACCCAAGTCGACCTCTCCGCCATCGTCAAGCACGAAGCATTCGCCGTGCTCCTTCGGGTTCATGGTACCAGCGTCGACATTGAGGTAGGGATCGATCTTGATGGACGAGACCTTCAAGCCAAGGGTCTTCAGCAGCAAGCCCGAAGAGGAGGCTGTTAGATTCGAGCGTTAGCCGTGAAGAACGGACACGATCCATGTGCGACAAGCGACGGGAGCATACCAATAATTCCCTTGCCAACTCCGCTGATGACACCACCAGATACCAGCACGTACTTCATCTTGTCGGTTCTCTGCAGGACTCAAGCAATGGGACAAAGGTGCAGCAGCAGCAACAATGCTCTTGTTGCAGAGGTAGGCGGTTTTGGAGGGTGCAGAGCGGGCGGACGGTGGGCGGGCGCGCATGTAAAAAACCGGTCAACAGAAAAAAAAGTAAGTGACCGACAGGACCCCGCCAGCCCGCCAGCCCGCCATGCAATGCACGTCTGAAAAGCGCCGCCCTAAAACCGCAACGCGACTGCCCGTGCCCTGCTAAACCTTAATTAAATTGGTTCTGGACGCGTTCCGGGGTGCTGGTCGCAACCCACTATGGACCCGATTGACCAGTCATATTTTTGGTGCCGAGCCTGCCAGGCCTGCTCTGATAATACTTACAGGGATGAGAGGTCTCGATGGTAAGGTGCCTGTCTACGACATTCATTTTCATCATAACCTGGAAGGTACCTACAGGAGCCAGTCAGTCTTACTCGACTTGTTCCATCAGTCCACTGAAACCAGCAAGAAGCACCTGATGGTCCGAAAATAACTCGGTGAGCAGTCAATAAGTGAGACACGCAGATACACCTCTGCAGATATCCGCAACCCGCTCAGCGTCGGCTTCGTTCCCGTCACGAAGAGTTGTATTTTGAACTCAAACTGCATCGGAGTCAACATCACGATCCACCGGGAAAGGGAATGCGAAGGACTCAATCAACCTTTTTCAATTACCACCACTTGCGCGTCCGCTTTCCAATTTGATTAATCCAACTTACCACGACTCACCTTGCCATGCCTTGCCTGTCTCGGTGCAAGCAAGCAGACAACTTGGTTACCAGATATTTGGTTACCAGATATTTGACCAGACGAGGACCGTCTCAGTAGTACCCTGCCACAAAACCACTTCTTAGCCTCGATATTCACTCTCAACAACCGCCAGCGTGAAAACGTCCAAACCCACCAGGGGAAAGAAAAAAGAGCGGAAAGGGAGACATGCAGCACCAAAACCTCAACCAAACCCCGGGCAAGAAGGATGAAATCAAGCACTTACCTCCCGCAACTTGACGCCACCCCCATCATCCTCATCCTCGCTCTCCTCCTCCTCCTCCTCCTCCTCCTCCTCTTCCTCTCCGCCATCCTCCTCCTCACCACCATCGCGACCGTTCTCCGCCGCCGCCGCCGCCGCCCGCAAGCCCGCGAGCTCGCACATGACGCAGGCCTCGTCGGCGGTGCGGTCGTACGCGCTGAAGCGGACCCCCGTGCGGCAGACGCCGCGGCGCCGGTTGCGGCGCGCCTCGTGGCACGTGTAGCCGGGGGCGGCCTCGCGCAGCTTGAGGAGGACCGCGCCGCAGTCGCTGCAGCGCAGGACGTGCGTGATGCCCGTGCACATGTTTGCTCGCTTGGCTTTTTCCGAAAGGGTTCGCTTCGGTATGTAGGTAGGTATCTATGCTCGCGAAGACAGGGAGAGAGAACCTATAGGTAGGTAGGTAGCGGTGGGCCGCTTGAATGGAGTTACTATCGGGTAGGTGTAGGAAATGTCGGAAGCGGAAGAAGAAGTAGTTCGTAGCGTGCTGAAGGCCCGCTCCAGGATGGTTTATGTGTAAAATCGTACCGGGAAACGAAGCGTAAGTCGGTAAGTCAGTATTCGAAGGTGATCGGCCGTTGACTGGATGCGTATCGAGCAAGCGAGCGAGCGAAGAGGAGTCAGTCTAGCGCGTGAGGGCCGGCGCGTCAATGCTATTGTATGCCTCTGTACGTATAGTTGCGTGGTGAACAGCGTCTTTGCCTTCTGTCCATTATCTGATAATCGTCTTTCGTGCTTCAGACAACAGTTCGATTGTTTTACTCTGCGACAAGAACACGATCGTTCGGTTGAAAGGAGGGGAACAATCGCGCAGGCAAGTGGTGTTGGGCGCCAAGTCAGTGGGCCGCGTATCACGCGAAGAACAAAGAACACATTGTCAGAACGAAAAATCAGAATGTTTATTGCCATGGCCTGGGTCTTTATCCCGATGGAAGTACGGAGAGAACTCGTTGGCTCTCAAACCGAAAGACATTTCGGCCATGTTCTTTCCCCTAACGCCCTGCCATGCAATTCCGTGAAACCATGAATCGTGAAGATGCCCCATCTCGTGTACCACCGGATTGCCCGTTTATACGATGATAGAGTGCGATCCACTCAAAGGTCCTAGCCGTGTAGGAACCAAAACGCCAACGCATGTACCTGAAGCTTCTGAAAAAGCAAATGAGCAGGGTATCGTACCATGAAAGGGCATGGGTGAACTTGGTAAGCTGCCCGTAGAAAGAAACGGACTCGATGCTAACCGCGCAATTTCACTTGGCGAAAGAGTAGCTAGGTTGCCTAACCCGAGCCAGTCCATCGCGAAAGTTGTTGCCCAGTATAAAAGAGAGCCCGAAAAAGCAGGAGGCGCGGAATAAAGGCAGCGGCATATTGGTCCGGCTGGAACCCACGCGAGTCTTGTGATCTCTTTCCGCAGTAAGCGTCATGAGCAAGTTCAGAAGTAGAGCCGCGAGTTTGACTGCTCGGAGTGGGAAAGAGAAAGAAAGTAACGACTCTTGCCGCCAACATGCGCATGGCTGAAGCGTGCCTTATGCACCAGCTTGGAATGCATGCTCCCACGCCGACTGCGGTTTTCGTTACGCTTGGTCTGTTATCGACCAACCATCCGAATTTGACAGTGGACTGTCATACCTGCCAAAAAAGACACGAGACCAGGAGGATAAGCGAGACAGCCAGTGCTCTACCAACGACGCCTGTGAATAGTTAGTTTTGCGTGAGTCGGGGCATTGTGTTGGAAACTTACGAGTATGCTGGATTGACAGTCGGCTGTCGTCGACGAAATTTGGGAGTAACGTCATCCACCTGTCGCTTCGGAGATTCGCGTCCAGTGTCACTACCGCTGGCCGAGGCACCTCCCCAGCCAAGCAAGGCCAGCTCCGTAGGAGTAAGAGGGGATTCTGCGTCTGATTCGCGAGCAGCGAAAGATGACCGACGGCTACCTCGATGACTCCTAGAACTTCGTCTACTAGACGGCCTGCTATATGGGGGTGGAGGTCCCGCCGGCGGGGGCGGTGGTGTGGGTGGTCGTTCGTGGGCCTGTGTATCGATGCGCAGGTTGCCTTTTATCATCTCCCAGTCCCTTACCTTCGAGTCGGGCGGGTGGAAACCATGTGTCTCTTCTGCATCTTGAAAAGCACCGGCAATCTCTGACTTGGGTTTCACTGGCTGATCCTCAACCTTGAACCTTTCGCGATCAGGTTCCGGCTGTTCATTTTGCCCAGATTCCCGTGTGTAATCATCAGCAGGCAACACTGGTGTACCGACGTTTTCGCCTCGGAAGTTCTGTCGCGCTTCGGACTCGGATACTTCACCAGACTCGGGCGATGCGGTTCTAACCCTTTTGCTCGAGGGCTCATCATATACCAAGTCAGGAAGACCCCTCTTGTGCGGATGAGAATCAACGTTGCCTTGAACATTATCCCTAACCCAGCTTTTGAAGTCATGGTGGGGATATACCTCGCGGCGTTGGCTGTCCGAGGGTCGACGATTGCGGCTCTGAAAGCTTCTGTTCTTGTTTTGATGCGGCTTTCCAAACTGATTGCGATGTCGGTCGCGCTTGCTGTTCCTGTGGGGCCCTTGAAGAGCTCTCTCATATTCGCCCAAGCTTTCGATCCGGATTTTGAACGGATCCAGAAAGGTAGGATGATACTGCAAGACCTGCCACTCACGAGTCTCCCGAACATTTTGGGAAAAGTCATCCACGTTGGAGGGATTGACGTATTTGGTCTTCAACGATGTGGCGTCGAAAGCAGGAGGGATCATCACCAGGTCAGCGGCATATTCTGAGGGAAGGGGCTCGGCGATAGCATCGGCTTTAGGTCCTTCAATCTCGTTAAATATGAACTTCTCATCCCAGCTATCCACATCGTACGAGCTTTCTTTGGTACTAGCCCCGATCGCAGATTCAGTCTCACGGCTCAAAAAGTCGGGAGCGTCGGGAGCGCGATTGGCATCTTGGTCGTCTGGGGTATTTCGGGTGTCAGAAGCGATCTCGCCAGCCTCGGATCCCACGAGAACTCGAGCAGCCCCGAAGGAAGACGAGTTCGTGGTCGTCTCCTTACGAGAACCAGAGCTGATAGGCGTCGATATCGATCCAGGCCTTTCTTGGTCTGTATAGGAACGCAAGACTCTGTCTTCGCTCTCATACCTTTGCGAGGTTGAAGGTTCTCGTCTACCCTCGTTCCATTCTTCTTGCCGAGCAATATGCTGAGCACGACCTCGTGTCCGGTCCCGAGAACCTAACCGATCAGGAGACCTTCGCGACCGCCGGTGATCATCACCATATGGTTCGCCGCTATATGGTCTGTCAGCCGGGAGCCGATGGTGCTGACTATGACGACCATGACGATCGTTCTTGGGCGGCCTGTGATTCCGGCCCCGATCCGAGTACATCCTGCCTGTCGGAGTGTGTTCGGCATGCCGTCTATCAAAATGGTTTCGATTGCCATGGGCTCTGTCCCTGTGACCCCGATTGCTGAATCGTTCGCGCTCTTCGCGTCCGTATCGTTCGCTGGAATCCCTGTCACTCCAATGCTCGCGGGAGTCTCTGAACGGCTCCGGGAAGGACGGACCAGGAGACGGATACTGGTGGCGACGCGAAGACAGGTACTCGGGTTGGCCGCCATACTCGCGGGGTTGATAATCGGGCGGCGGGCCTTGGTACCCAGGAGGCGGCGGCCACTGCTGAGGAGGATAGTGCGAAGACGGAGGATACGGAGATGAAGAGGGAGGAGGGCCAGGGTACGACGGAAAAGGTCCAGGAGGTCCAGTGGCATAACCTGGGGGGTAAAAGCCTGGTCTTTCCATGGAATAGGTCGGCGGACTGGAGTGCACCATCGGCGGAGGGCCATAGGGGCCGGGAGGAGGAGGAGGTCCATAGGATGGCGGTCCGGGTGGAACATGGTGCGGCGGCCCGTAAGGCGGAGGAGGAGGATAGCTAGGGGGGAGCGGAGGAGCTCTGGCGGGGCCGTATTGGTAGTCGTAAGGCGTCTGACGGTTTGCAGGCGGGCTGAACTGGCTATAGCCTTGCGAAGGCGACGGGTGCGGAGGCCCGTTGGATCCGTAGCGGTTGCTTTGCCCAAAGGGACTACCCGAAGGAGGGTACCTCTGCTCGTGGGAAGCAGGCGAGCCGTATCCAGGTGTCGCACCATAATACGGCGTGCCCGGGGGGAGATGACTGGGAGGAGGTGGGACATGGCCATGGTTCGGTGGGACTGGGAAGCGAGTAATAACTGGTCCTTTGGTACGTCGACCAGACGAGTGGCCATCACCACCGCCTTGGCTGTTCGAGGCATACTGGCGCTGCCGAGATGCCTCCAATCCACTAGTATCGGTGTTAGCTGTTATTGTGACATGGCTCGAGTTATGCCTGAGGACGTGACAAAGCAGAGCATTGCAAATGATAAGATGGTCACTTACGCAGGCAACTGTCGGGCTGGTTCAGGACAAGCCGTGAACAGATGCCCTTGCATGCCACAATTGTAGCATGGTACCTCACGTTGAGGGGGCTGGTAACCCGGTGCGCTGTTGTCGTGACTTGCCATTGGTAGGCGAGACAGTCCTAAAGACCTTCCTAATCAGAAGTGGATACTGTCTATGGATGCAGGTCTAGCAGGATCTGAAGTTAGATGCAGCCTAAGAACGTATCGGGTCATTTATGGGATGGAAGAAAGCAGGAGGACGGGCAGTGGCCGGGGGTAGAATTGTAAATGAGGAGAGGGAGGGACTTCTTGGAGAAGTGTGGTAGTTCAAAGGCAAAGAGTCGCCGGGGAAAGATTGCATACAAGTCAGGCAGGGGCGACGCGAGCAAGCGAGTGAAGTTAGTCGATGGGACGAGAGGGCAAGGTGGATGGTGCATTGACTCCCAAGCAACGACCAGTAACAAAGTGTGCAGACGACGTGGTTGGTGGCGATGATGCCGTGCGTCGGGAAAGCGATAGCAGGATAATTGCAATTCCAAGTGATGCGCTTTGCTTGCGGCACTGAAGAGCATGACTTACAGGAGCTTTCTGGGAGCTTGAGGTCAAGTTGCGGAAAAAGGCGACGAAAAGAAGGTTGGGCCTTTGCACCATTGAGCTGACCGAACGAGCAGAGAGCACGAATGCAAGGACGGTGGATTTGGCGAAGGTTAGAAGAGAAAGGATGGCAACGAGAAAGGTTGCCGGGAAGTGTTGAGGTATGAGTGAACATCTATGGCGAATCGCGACGCGGTGCTTGTTCGCTTCTCGAGACGTGCGAATTAGGCTCCCAAAGCTCGAGGCGCAACCGCGACTTCAGCTCCCACTGGTGTCCTCCGCACCGACACCTGGAAGATCGTAATGCCGCCTATCTAGATCAATCATAATCAACGCGTCCTGCGCAGTGGCGGCTGGCAGAAACACGATAGCAATGGGCCGATGGGAACAGATGGGCGTGAGGCGGGAAACTGATGATAGCTATTGTCTCCGGACGGAAATTGAAGGTTGTCACAAGGTTGCACGAGGTGAGATGCCCAAAGTTCGAGGGTCTGGGGTTCCCATTGGCCGTGGCGTCGTAGCCGCGCCCGGCAAAACCCCGGTCCTGGCGTCTGCAGCCGACCGCCAACCTCCTCGATACTGGGGAGGAGGTACTCCTTCGTCTCTCGCGAAAGAGTCTTCATACCTAGGAGGTAGAGAGACGAAGACTGGAGGGAACCAGTCGGCAGACCTCGACTACAAGGAAAAGACCAAAGTCACTGCGATGACGTACGGTGTATATATTACCTGACCCCAATAGAGGCACGAGTTCTATTGCATGATGAGGTATCGTATGTGGGAAATCCCCATCTGCGAGTAGGATGCCAAGCTTTACTTGATAATGCTTGAGATGAAGCTGTTGCCATACATATGGATGTACAACAGAACAGCCCAGGTATGTCAAGAGACGAACATCGCACAGAAGGGCAAAACATTCGACGACTGGGCCGGGGATGCCACGCATACCTAGGCTTGAAAGCCATCTGTCTGAAGAGAAGCGAGAACGGACGATTCGAATCCGAATCGACAATCAAAGCGAAGAGCAAGAGGTGTGGTGGTTATAATCCTCTAGAAATGTTGGCAATGAGAGCGCAGAGAAATCAAACCAAGACTGACGCGAAGAAGACGAAGAGAACAGAACAGCTCGGCGTGATGTGTTCACTGAACACACCTAATGCCGAATGTTTCCCACGAAGAACATGCCAGCGTCCCCTGAGTAAGTATACAGGCGCGATAGCGGAGAAGGCTGACACCAGACCAGAGACGATCATACCAGATGAACGAGGAGGAAGAGAACCAAAGGTAGATGAAAGAACAGTCTCCCAAATGCCAGGGGCTCCAGACTCGCAATGAGAATAACGAGGATCGAAGGGTTGAAACCTGGCATGCTTGACTTGCGTGGGATGGGGAGAGAGCAGCCGCTTATTAAGTAATATTGAGCTAGGCGAATGCCACTACAACCAGGCCGCAGTCCAAGCGTCTGCGATAAGCTGCAATACCGACCGATAAGACTATCGGTGGGAACAAGATAAGCCCACTGACCACCGACCCGCGACCTGCACCGTAGCAGGCTTGCAGGCTTGCAGGCTCGTCACCAGCGGCAGTGCTTGCTGGTGAGGTATCGCCTCCCGTCCTCGATGCCTTCCGTCGCCGACCCGATCCAAAATATCTGTCCCCCTTTAACAAGGGTCCTACATGCGCTTCCGGTCTTGCCCCTAAGTCGCTCGCCGTACGTACGTACGTCCGCCCACCCAGACGCGAACCTCGGCGACATCGACACCGGCTCCATGTGAGAATACCATTTTCGAAACTTCCTCCTCCTCGAACATGTTTGCGGATCCTTCCAGCTCTCTACACAACTTTGTATATCCCCGGAGTAGAAGGAAGCCAGCCTCGCCGCTCCGCGGCCTCACCCCACCCCGGACGAGGCCAACATCGCGGTTGCCGCTACGTTCGTGAGAGGATAGGATAGGATAGGACCTCAACCACCAGCCCAAGATGCCTGGGCTTCCGGGTTAGTTTTCCAACCAGCTCGCAGACCTCGAAGCCGAAGTTATCCTCCCGCGAAAGAAGAAGAAGAAGCAAGACTGACGCGTCCGCCCAACAGCCTCGGTCGACCTGGACGAGTGCATCTCTCGGCTGTACAAGAAGGAATTGTTGGCCGAAAGCGTGATCGAGGCGATATGCGCGAAGACGAAGGAGCTGCTGATGCGCGAGAGCAATGTCGTGCACGTGCGCGCGCCCGTCACCGTCGTCGGCGACATCCATGGCCAGTTCTACGACCTGATCGAGATCTTCAAGATCGGGGGCTGGTGTCCGGATACCAACTACCTGTTCCTCGGTAAGCTCATTCCACCGCGCGCACGGCACAAGTCCATAGATATGTGTCTTTTGTGCCATGTGAAGTCGGGCGCTGATGTACTCGGGGTTCTTAGGTGATTATGTCGACCGCGGCATGTTCAGCGTGGAGACGATCTCGCTGCTGGTCTGCCTGAAGCTGCGGTTCCCCAACCGGGTGCACCTGATCCGCGGCAACCACGAGTCGCGCGGGGTGACGCAGTCGTACGGCTTCTACACCGAGTGCTCGCGCAAGTACGGCAATGCCAACGTATGGCACTACTTCACCGACATGTTCGACTTCCTGACGCTGTCGGTCGTCATCAACGACCAGATCTTCTGCGTGCACGGCGGCCTCTCGCCCTCCATCCACTCCATCGACCAGATCAAGATCATCGACCGCTTCCGCGAGATCCCGCACGAGGGACCCATGGCCGACCTGGTGTGGTCCGACCCGGATCCCGAGCGCGACGAGTTCTCCCTCAGCCCCCGCGGCGCCGGCTACACCTTCGGCGCCCGCGTCGTCAAGAAGTTCCTCGCCGTCAACGGCATGAACCACATCCTGCGCGCCCACCAGCTGTGCCAGGAGGGCTTCCTGGTCCTGTATGACGACCACCTCAGCACCGTCTGGAGCGCCCCCAACTACTGCTACCGCTGCGGCAACATGGCCTCCGTCCTCGAGGTCTCCGACACCGGCGAGCGCCTGTTCAACGTCTTCGCCGCGGCACCTGAAAACGACCAGGTCAAGGACCTCCAGCAGGGCGGCGACAAGACCGCCGACGGCAACGCGCTGCCTGACTACTTCTTGTAGCCCGTATCTAGAAGCTCCAATCGCTAGAACTAGGAGCATGGCTGGTCCGATTTGCTGTTTGAGTACCTGGATGGCGGTGTCTCTGGCGGGGTCACAGCCTCACAACTTTGCCTTCAGTCGCATGGCATTTGTAGCATTGAAGAAGCGCGAACATCATCGTAGCTGTGTACTTCGAGCGCGCATAGCCCCCTTCCCTCGAAGAATGGGAAGGCGGGCATAAGCATTAGCATCATCACGTTGCGGATTCGCATCCACCCCTCCGAAGATACCTTGGCATGGAAGGGGAGGACACTGTCGAGGATAAATACCCGAGTTTCGTTTTCTGTAACCTCTTGATTTTCTGCAGCAAATAGGGATTAAAGACGAGCATTGGTCTGTGCCTGTCTTGCGAAACGTGCTAGTGAGAACGACGATCTTTCTACTGGAGTGTCATCGGTAAGCATATGATTCGCAAAAGAACCATGGCCTCCTGCTTAATCTTTCTTCCTGCTTGGGACCGATCATTCCACCGTAGTCTCTTATCCTTGTAGTTTCCTCCCTTGCGTTTTCTGGGTTGAACTCAAACTTTTCCGTTTCCTCTCGATTGTCTCTTTGCTTTTGCCATCGTAGTATTCGTAACATGGGGACCAGAAATTGCCCGTTGCCATCATCCTAGAAGGTGTCCCGTGAAGATCTTTAGTGTCTTCGCACTTGGACATTTATCCTGCCACATTTTTTGTCGATGAGGATTTGAGCAAATATGTCCCGAAGACCAGACCGGTGACTTGCAGTCTACCAGTCCTTGGAGATGTCGAAGCTCCACTCGAACTGCAGGTGGGTCTTCTTGTCATCGTCGACAAAACTGGAGGTGGCGTTGTAGTGGCCACGAGCAAGCATGCCAGAAGGAGCATCTTCCTCGGAGACTGCAGGAGGAAGTCAGCTTCAACTGAACTCTCGGGGTTGATTGGTAGGCCAACTTACAGCGCTTGGAGTAGATAGGCTGCTTGTCCGTGTTCGGGGCATAGCTTCCCTGTGGTCGCCACATTAGTAAGGGGATACGGGCATGTGATAAAAAGGAGTTCGACTTACCAGCATCTCGGAGTCCTTGCTGACCTTGATACCCTTGCGCTTGACAACCTGAACGTACTGCAGGCCACTGAGAATCTCATGCTGGACTCGGAAAGAGACAACCATGGTGAACTTGGCACCCTCCTTGATCTTGAAGGGCTTGTCCTTCAGAGTCTCCTCGCTTCCAGGAGCAGACAGGTCAATGGTGACAGGAGGACGTCCGGGCGACTCCATGGTCAGAGACTGGATGATGCAGACTCGAGGGTCGTTGGGGTCGGAGAGATCTTTGCCTCCGCCGAGACCAAGGGACTGCTTGTATCGCTGCAGTGACTCATCGTTGGCATCTGTATGGCCGTTTCGGTTAGAAGAGCTCTGAATTTGAAAACCGGACGCATCTCTAATATGGCCCTGAACACCTTGTGCTTTGGGATCTTGGTTGCAGGAACGGAAAGAGTACATAGAAGAAGCTTGTGCTGAGTGAACACCCTCTTCGTCGAGCATGGGTAAGCCACGACAAGTCATAAAAGGGTCCAGGCCACTGCCTGAGGAACTGGATGCAGCTGCTGACTTGAAAAGAGCTGCGAATGACTTTGCCTTCTTCAGAATAGGGGGATTCCCACTAGGACGTTCAATGAAGGTGGTTGAGAGCTTCTTCTTGAGACCAGGTCGAGGGGTGCTGGACACAGATGTTTGGCCCTGAAAGGTTGTGGAGAGCTTCTTCCTCAGGCTAGGTCTAGGTGCGCTGGGTACAGAGGGCTGTCTCTGGAAGGTTGTAGATATCTTCTTCCTGAGACTGGGACGGGAAGTACTGGGCATAGAGGGGTTGCTCTGAAAGGTAGAAGCTTCGCTTGAGAAAACCGGTGTACCACTTCGCAAGGAAGTACTCTCAGTCTGGATGTGTTGGAGCGGACTCACAAGTCCGTTACTGTAGCGGACGCGTCCATTGCTGTGCGTTACACGGTGGGCTCCGGTGGTGCTGGATCCTCTGGTGTGGGTTTGGGAGCCAACGGAGGACACTCGAGCGTGGTTGCCCATCGATTCAGGAGAGATGGGTCTGGAGTTCATGTCGGGAGCCGGGTGGGATGTGAGGTATGTAAGTCCCGGATAGGTAGTTGGCTGATGCTGGGCAGGTGTCTCCGTCCCATCAAGCCAGTTTTCCACCCTCCTGATATGGGGCCTAACTTGCTGATGGGGTGTAGACTGGCGCGTGAACGCCCCTCGCAACAAGCCAGAGGCCTTCCGACGAAGATTGCGGGCGGGCACCGCGTCTCCAGAACCTTCATCCATCCCGGCGAACTGAATGGGATGCTTCCAGCGGCAGTGGCATATGGCGCGCGGAAGCAGATGGCTCTGAAATGCCGGGTGTGGTTTCGGGGTCGCCAATTTGCAACGTTGAAAACTTCAGTGGCGACGTTGTGGTGCGTGATGTTGTGGGATGAAGGTTGACATGGTTTTCGGTGCGTAAGCAACGTGCCAGGCATTTTGGTGCCTTGCTGGACCTTTGCCGCGTTCGAGACATGAAGACGCGTGTTGTGTTGCCTGGCAATGGGATATCCAGCTTGGTTGACGCGACTTTTTGATAGCTCCCTCACTGCCCCTCGATTTGCTGCCCAGGCATTTCATCCCGCCATATTGAATAGCACCAGCAGAAGCATGACGCCATCCAGGAACACGCAGTCCAGCATCCTCATTATGAGCTGGGCACCAAACTGAGGCTGTCCTGTTGCCTGTATTCATGCCGGGTTGACAGATCCAAAAATTGGCGCAGCCCACGAGATCCCCGCAGCAGCACATATACTGAGCTCCCCCCAGCAGCGTCCAGATAACAACCAGGGAAAGCAAAGTCTCTTTCCATGAGAGAACGTAGTCGAAGTGTGCAGACAGACAAGAACATGTTCACTTACCCATGTTCTGGTACTCAGCCAAGCTCTGCTTGGGCTGGGAGAGCTTGTAGCCCTCAGTCTCCTCGGGGAGGTGCTCATTGGGGTCTTCGTGAGAGGCCATCGTGTCTAGGGGCTCTGGCGAGTGTCTACTTGCACGATAGGAGGAGGGACGAGGAGGCAGCAAAAGTCCGAGACTCGTGGAAGGATGCTTGGGTACGCAGTTGCCGAGAAAGATCTGAACGATGACAGGCTAGGCTACAGAGATATACGCCGGAATGGTGCTGGAAAGGCAGACTGGCGGTGATGGGAGAATGACAGGACGTCACAAAAGCGCCCTGGGCCGTTTTGTGGTGCTTTGAGGTGGGGTCATGTTTATAGCAGCTGGCAGAGGAGGGGCAGCCAGAATGGATTAAGGGGTCGTCTCTGTTTGGTGAATATTGGAAAAGTGCATTCACTGGCCCACAGATGCAGCGCTAAGGCAGCAGAGGCAGTGTCTGGCCCCAGCAACAGAACGGTCAAGACGGTGAGGGCGCGCGCCAGTTGGCCAGAACCGCCAGAACAGCCAGAAGGCCAGAGCAGAGGCCAACGTTGGCACCGGCCTTTGCGCCATGCCACAGACCGTGCAACGGCTTGCCGCCTTGCGCGCGGGCCTCCCGCCTGTCCCGTCAGCTTTTGAGCCCCGCCAACCCAACGTGCTTTGGTTGCTACGATGGCAGTCAAGCACCTGTCAACAGACCATCAGTCGGGTCTCTCATACTCCAGCCCGATAATAGGGGTATCGTATCCCATTTCTGTCTCCGCTGGCCGGAGGCTCGGATATGGCCTCTGTTTATCACTTCTCCTTCTGTGGCCATGGAAATGCAATATTGTCGCGCAGTCGATAGGATGCTGGGGAGCCGGGGAGCCTGCAAGTCCACCCGAGGTCTGCTTGATCTGATAGGCCTCTATTCCAATTGTTTGCCAACGTGAGGCTACCTGCCTCCTATTTCCATGCTGCCAATGAGGGCATACTCTATCTCGATAGGGATTGCCCGTCCTTGAAGGTGCCAGAGAGGCCTTGGATTAGGCTTCTATTGTTATCCCCACCAGGTTTTACCTGAATGTTGTCCGGTGTATCAGGCATCACAGAAGATATCCTGAGGCAAGAACAGCTTGCGCCAGAGACCAACACTCTTCAACTTTCTGCCAGACGGGCCTGATGCCTGACAACCTATGTTGTACTCAGGAGTAGTCGACTGGGAAGTCCCTTATCTGGATGACACGGTAGAGTTCTACTGTGCGTACTGTGACCACACCGTACATTGTTCCCCTGCGGTCGCGGAGGCGGTGGTCTTGCGGAGAAGAGCCGGCTGCACGGGCTCGAGTTGCGAGATTCGTGATGGGATTGTCCGTCGAGTTCTCCAGCTCCGGCCCGGCAACGCAGGCGCACCCAGCTGCGACCTCCAGTCATCATCGACTTGGTCGCCCCAAAGCAGAAAAGCGGCAGAGCCACAGTTCCAGGACCAAGAGCGGCAAAGCGGAGTCACGCAGCACCCGCTTCAGGCTCACTTCGTCTGCTGGCCGTGATTGGCCGCGCGCAGCCGTAATGAGCGGAAATATGGGGCCCCAGAGCAGTCTTCCCAAATGAGGTCAAAGTTGGTTGATGATTTCGCGACCGGCTCGAGTGGCTCACCACCTCTGCGCAGAGGATGTGCCTGCCGCGCCTGCCCAAGCCCTCCCGCGGAACCTGGAAGCCACCGCTGCCACCCCCAGGGCGCACGACTTCCCTCTCCAGCCGCCCGTTCGTTCCCTTCACACCCTCCCTCCGCCATCCCTTTCCGCCTCAGCCAGCACAAGGTCGATTGCGCCCGGTGTCACCACCAAATCATCATCAATTGGCATCCTCTTCATCTACGCCCGCTTCTTGGTCCTTCGTGTTCGCTATATTCTGCCCGAAGGATTTTCTTACCCTCCAAGCCTTTGCGCCCGCCCTCCGAGTCGCACCCCAAGGTGTCTGTCTGTCTTAGTCTGTCTGCTTCTACAGGCCAGGACGCAACGTGAGTGAATCCCAGCGCCCGCGCATTCGTTGCGCCCCCAACCGCCAACCACCGCCTCCGCCATTGCATTCCCCGACCTTCTTGCGCGCATCATCAACCTCCGCTCGCGGGATTGCTGATAAAACATAGACCCTTACCTACAGCTTTCGTCATCCTAGCTCGCCGCGCATTCGCCCGTCTCCTACCGTCGCGTTCACGCGAGCCTAATCTGTCGCGCATCCCGGTTCACGAAACTTTTCCAAGATGGCTACTACCCGGCGCCTCCCTAGCAAGCACAACCCCCTCATGCTCGAGGACCTGCCTCCCTGTATGATATGCGCGCCCTTTGATGCTGGTCCTTCTGGAGTGCGCGCTTACCGTAATGACAGACCCCGAGCTTATCTCGCGCCGCCGCCTGGGTCAGACCCAATTGACCGCAAAAATGGTTGCCGCTACCGCTGCCGGTGATGTGGACCCGACGAACCTGGGTGTGTTCGACTACGCGCATCTCCGAGCTCCTCTTCCCAAGGGCATCTCATCGGGAATCTTCAAGTCGTCTCCCAACTCGTACTTCTTAATGCGCCGTAGCCAAGACGGCTATGTCTCCGCGACGGGAATGTTCAAAGCCACATTCCCTTATGCTGAAGCTGCGGAAGAGGAGGCGGAGCGCAAGTACATGAAGTCGCTGCCTACTACGAGCCCCGAGGAGACTGCGGGCAACGTATGGATTCCTCCCGAGCAGGCGCTTGCGCTTGCCGACGAGTATCGCATCAGGCCTTGGATCTGTGCTCTGCTGGATCCAGCCGATATCGCCATCACGAATGCGCCGGAAAGTCCTCCCAAGAAGATCTCTGCGCCGCCGAAATTTGAAACCCTTGCGAAGCAGCCGCTTTTTGAGCCTCCTACTCCGTCGTCGCTGCCTCGCACCACGCGTGCTCGCCGCTCAGCCAGCCCTTCGAAGAAGAGATCTGTTGCGTCGCCACGCAAACGATCTGGCAAAACGTCGGCTGCTCAGTCTACCACCTCCGCCGATGTGATTAAAGAGCAGGCCGAGCCCCTGACGAACGGTGCCTCAGCGTCCCAGTCTCCCGCGCCCCCTTCTGTATCCGAGGACATTACAATCAAAACGCTAGAGAAAGAGCCGCCCGTCGTCTTCGCGCCAACTGAAGAAGAGCCCAAGGTCCAGATCAATGTCGGCCAAGAGGTCAAGTTCATTGGAGGTGTCGAAACCACCAGCACGGCCGTCAACATTGAGTTGCCCGTTTCCGGCGAGCCGGACCCCGAGGAGGCTGCTCGCATGATCGAGGAAGCGAAAGAGATGGTAAAGACCGCTGCTGCTGAAGGCGCGATCTCGTCCGAGGGCAAGCGCAAGGCTGAAGACATCTCGATGGGTGACGAGGGTGAAGATGGGGAGAACGGTGAGTCCTCTCAAGGGCCGAGAGCAAAGAAGGCCAAGACGGAAATCCAGCTACGAAAGGAACGTGTCCGGAACAGGGCACTGGTTGGGTTGAGCGCAACCCTTGCTGTTGGGTAAGTCGGTCCTGCTATGTTAATGGTGATTGCCTCTACTAACCTGCGATCCTACCCCAGCGCGTTGATTCCCTACGTCATGGGTGTTTTCTAGACAACAGTCTATCTTCGTCTGAGCTTTCGGCCGACCATAACCTATCTTAATCTGAACTCGGCGTTACCAGTAGGGTGGGAATTGCTTCTTGAGGGTTGTGCTATCGAGTCCTGGCGCTGCGTGCAACGGGCGACTGATGATAGGGCCAGGCAGGGAAGTGCACGCGGTTTAGGGTTCGGGAGAATCGGGAAATCTCATCACCTCTTTCATTCTGCACATACCCGGTTAGTCGGATTGGCTACCCATCCTAAACGATGTCTCGAGGGGGCTGCAATGAAGCTGCTCATGTATACAGGCTTTGCGTGGTAGAAGGCACCATCAACGCGGGCAGGATTGAACATGGCGTGCGATAGTGAATGCCGGAACTAGAAGAATGATCAATCTTTCAGTCGAACAGACAACGGCCATCTTTATAAAGTCCGGTGTAAGATTGTCTCTGCCACTGCTTGAACCGAGCTCTCCTCTCCCGGCCTCAGCAACTGCGGCCTGCATACTACCTAAAGTAAAGTATTCATCTGCCGCTACCTTAGCAGCACTGTTTTTGGGCACGCCGAATTGCGCGCGGTACCTATGGGGTGACGGCGCCCCAGACGGCCATAGTGCCCCAGACCACCGCCTAAGGAGCCGAAGGTGGCCCGAGCTTCCGAATCCCGGAAAATTAAAAATTGAAGGAAATTCTGAGCCCGGAAAGCTTTTTTTTTTTTTTTCCCTTCTTCACTTTCCGTGCACGGCACTCGAGTGACCACCAGCACCCTGCGATGAAGGAACGCAGCGCGTAATGCGCATTGGTCAGTACCAGTACGGCGCCTTAGAGCAGCATCACGTCGTGAAGACAGTTTCAATAAGCCGAGTTGACTTGGAATGCTGGAACAACGACGGGAATTCAGCCAAGTCAGCATGGCCAGCGCAGATGGGTCTCTTGCTTAGATGCGGCAATGATCGGGCCTCCGCGGTTCAACCCCGCGGTTCTCCAAACTCGGGGTCACCCCAAACCACTAACCTTAGGCAAGCAACAACGTCGATTCTCGGGTTTCACACACAGAAACGCTGCTGTATGCACTCGGTTACGTCCGCGTTACTGCTTCAGAGACACGCCTTGGTGCAGCCAGGTAGGTGAACAAGAGCTATTGCTACCATGAGGGTCATCGGCAAATTGCGGCATGCGTTCGCCGCCCAGACACGAGCGTTCTCTGCTTCGCCTCGACGGCTGGAGAGCTACGGCTTCATAGGCCTTGGTCAAATGGTGAGTGGGCTACATGCGCCCTATCCCTTCCCGCGTTTACACCGTTGGTGACTGACAACATTACCTGTCGCAGGGTTACCAAATGGCCAAGAATCTCCAAATGAAGCTCACCCCCAGCGATTCGATCCGCCTCTTCGACATCAACAAAGAAGCCATCCACCGCTTGGTCGAGGAGATGAGAATCCCTCAGGCCAGTGGTGCAGTCGTTGAAGTCGCTGAAAGTACCTTTGAAGCGGCCAAAGACGCGGTATGTCGATACATCCTCTTCTGCCTCTCAACCACCCCTTCCTCCTAGCTTCAATGATGAGCATGTTCTATCTATGATCTAAGTTGGGGCCGGCTTGCCGGTCTTCCTGTGATTAACAATATACATAAAGCCAATCCTCTGAAGAAGCGTACCCTCGCCATGCTCCACAATCTCATCAGCACTTGCTAAGAACCAATTGCTGACTGAAACATATCAGGATACTATCATTACAGTACTGCCTGAGCCTTCTCACGTCAAAGGTGTCTTCTCAGAGATCCTGACGCCAGACTTACCCCAGAAGGATCGGGTTTATATCGATTGCTCGACTATCGACCCCTCGTCCTCACGCGAAGTAGCCAAATGGGTAGTGGACGCAAAGCAAGGCCAGTTGGTCGATGCGCCCATGTCAGGCGGCGTAGTAGGCGCAGCCGCGGGGACGTTGACATTCATGCTGGGCGCTCCAGATGCTCTCGTACCCAAGGTCGAGCCAATCCTGCTGCGTATGGGGCGGCGGGTATTGCATGCGGGCGTGCAGGGGACGGGCCTCAGCGCGAAGCTGGCCAACAACTACCTGCTGGCGATCAACAACATCGCGACGGCGGAGGCGATGAACTTGGGCGTCAAGTGGGGACTGGAGCCGAAAACGCTCGCCAACATCATCAACGTCAGCACAGGCCGCTGTTGGCCCAGCGAGGTCAACAACCCGGTCAAGGGGGTGGTCGAGACGGCGCCTGCCAGTCGCGATTACTTTGGCGGTTTCGGCATCAGCCTCATGAAGAAAGATCTCAAGCTGGCCATTGTGGCCGCCGAGGAGGCGGATGCGAGGCTGGAGCTTGGGAACCGTGCGAGGGAAACCTATGAACAGGCGGAGAAGGATGAGACGTGTAAGGGTAGGGACTTTTCCGTTGTTTATAGGTTTCTCGGGGGCAAAGAGTAAGGAAAAGCGAATGAACATCATCATTATCATCATCACATCAACCCATGACTCACTCTTCCGTACTTGAGCTGGCGTGACCCCCTGTGTTCCTTCCTCCCGTACTGTATCTCTGTGAAGCCCGAGATCTCCACGTGGTCTTGGAAAACAGTACTCCTTGGTTCGTTCAACTCTTATTGACTTGATGCACTCGGATTAGTTGGACATCTGACATGTCTGAGGTCAAAGGGAAGGCAGTGAACAGTTAGAAGAGGCGGCTCGCAGCGAGCACCCGTGTAATAATACTAATAAGGCTGGAAAGCGGCAAGGCGGACGGAGGGGCTATGAAAATCTGCATAAAAGCTCGAGGGTAGCGTCCCGGATCGACACAGCTCCGTTCGGGATCTCAACCCCAATGCAGATTCCAGCCAGAGCGCCCCCACCAAGGCTGTCCTGCCATTCGGTTAGCCCGCCGTTAGCGACGGCGCCTTAATAATCTCTTTGCCTCCTCGCTCAACTGAGCGGACGGCTTTGTGATGAAACTGTGAAAGAAGTCCTGGCCGTCCGGATCGCAAGCCACCCGCTTCCCTCTAAGGTAGGAGGAGGTGCTAAGGTATCTCCCCCGCCGCCGTTGCTTACGGGGGCCAACCGACCTCGAATTGAGCCATCATTCGCTGGTGCGGGTTGGGCCTCGTGCCTCACGTTTACCGCAACAGGAAGGCCAGCCCGTCTCATAATGTTCTCGGTTATACATCCGATCCCTTGCGGGAAACAACCAGCGAATCCGAGGAACAACAGGTCGATAAGTAAGCTGACAAGACAGCTTAGGCTGGACGTGGGGTCAAGGCCAGATGGTAGCGAAGCCAAGCCAAGCCAGAAGCCAAGCAGCGGGTTATCTTCGTAGGACTTATTATTCGATGGATGGATAGGTCATTGACCAGACCGGGTTGCCGGGCAAATAAAAACGTGGTGGTGGCCATTTCATGTCATCGGTGGTGCGTGAGCATAAAAATAATGAATGAAACGAAGCAAAACCAAACAAGAACAGACGGACGGACGGCGGCCCACGTTGCCTTGCGCGCAAGGGACCCGGTCATTCACACTGATATCAGTCGCCGCATACATACATATCACTTTGCCCGACCGGTTTTCCTCTTTTCCATCTCCCTTATTTTTTTTTTTCGCCTCTTCCTGGTGATGTAACCCGGTCGGTCCTCTCTTTACCATTCTCTAATAAGGTACGATACCGAAATCCCGCGCACCCGGAGACCACGGCTGCGGTCTACGGATACGCGCACCACACCACACCACACCACACAACAACAGCATAGCTCACTCGCCTGCAGCAACCTCGCATTGCGAGCGTCGAGAAAAAGCATCGGAGCAGCTGCCATCAGTCTTTTCGAATTGCGATCCATCGTCCGATCCTCCCGGTCCGCGCCATCCACGACGACAACGACGACGACGACGACGACAAAACGAAGCGAAACCGGGAATTTAACTCTTCCATCTGCTGGTCCGAGGCCCCGCGCGAGGACGCCCGAGCGAAAGAAAGAAACGCATATTCGAATTTCTGTTTTTGTGTGTGTGAGAGAGAGAGAGAGAGAGAGCTGAGACCAACGAATACTACCTACCTACCTACCTACCGCCCGCGATGTCGTCCAAGACCTGCACGGAGGTCACGCCGTACTGCCCGGTCTCGGCTACCGTGCTGGGCTACTACCCGAACCTGGGCGTCAACGCCTTCCTCGCCGCCGGCTACGGCCTCTGCCTCGTCGGCCTCATCGTCACCGGCGTCTGGAAGCGCACGTGGGGCTACTCGGCCGCGCTGACGGCGGGGTGTATCCTGGAGTTTGCTGGTGGGTTTTGCTTTTCCCCTTTCACTTCCCGTTTATATGGTGGTCGAGGGTGGATGGTATATATATATATATATATATTTGCGAGGCGATGGGGAGAGGAGATCATGAGAGCGACAGGGCTTGCTTGCTGGGCGGCGCAAAGACACGCTCTCGGGCACGGCCCTCCTCCCGGATCGCCATGCCTCCTCCTACCTCTCCTCACGATATATACATATATACCTACTTACCCACCTACCTTACCTTACCTTACCTTACCTACCTACACTACTCCCGCCCCAACTCCCAACGCACACGCCCGCCCGACTAACCACCATGCACGCGGCCCGCCAGGCTACATCGCGCGCGTGCAGCTGCACGCGAACCCGTGGAACCAGGACGCCTTCGAGACGCAGATCTGCGCGATCATCCTGGGGCCGACGCTGATCTGCATCAGCATCTACCTGACGCTGAAGCACGCGACGCGGTCGCTGCACCCGGGCCTCTCGCGCCTGGCGCCGCGGGCCTACCCGCTGGTCTTCGTGCCGGCCGACGTGTCCTGCCTGGTGCTGCAGGCCATCGGCGGCGCGCTGGCCGCCTCCGCCAGCTACGACGCCCCGGCCCTGCTGCGCGCCGGCGACCGCGTCATCATCGCCGGCATCGCCCTGCAGGCCGTCGTGCTCCTCGCCTTCGGCGCCGTGAGCGCCGACTACTACCTGCGCGTGCGCCGCTGGCTGCGGAGCAGCGCCGCCCCCGAGGACGACACCGCGGTATTCGCCCGCCGCACCTGGGACGACCGCCGCTTCCGCCGCTTCGCGTACGCCGTCGCCGGCGCGTACGCCGGGATCCTGGTCCGCTGCATCTACCGCATTGCCGAGATGGCGGGGGGCTGGGGCAACTACATCATGCAGGACGAGCCGAGCTTCATTGTGCTCGAGGGGTTGTGAGTGGTTTTTTTTTTTTTTTTTTTTTTCCGTCTTTTTTCTCCCTTTCCTACAACCTATCCCCGACACGACAACCACGAATGAAACTCACCATGACATACAGCTGCGTCCTCATCCCCGTCGCCCTCCTCACCGCCTTCCCGCCGGGCTTCCTGTTCCCGGCCATGACGGAGCGCGAGGCGCAGCGGTTCCGGCGCAAGAAGAACCAGCCGCGGCAGCAGCAGCAGAGCAGCAACAGCAACAGCAGTGGCAGCAGCCCGGAGCCGGTGGTGACGACCGGCGAGAAGGGCGGCGATGTCACGCCCGAGGCGGCCCCTGCCGGCGACGAGGAGATGCGGATAGGGGGCCGTTAAGGGGTTGTTGACTGTGTCTTTTGCAAGAAGCGTGGAAGATGCCACGCCAAGTAAATAGCGCGGGTGTGTTTGTCGGTGGATGGCTATCTACCGCCCGACACATATACCTTGTGGTCTACTAGATTTGTAATAGATTTGGCAGGCGAATTGTTGCATAGCCTTTTTCTCACCATCCTACCTACAGGCGCTCATACACGCGCTTATATCAGGAGAGGGAAAGCATGTAACGTGTCAACGCAACACGGGTTCTGTCTCTACTTCACTTACGGCTATTGCCTTTTCATCCGTAATCCCAGAGTCGACCCTTGAGTGAGCAGACCGATCTTCAGCCTACCACATACCGCCGTGCACTCCAGAAACATATGCCTAAATCGCCGACTCCACGCCCGATCTTCTAACAAATTCTTCTCATTAAGTATACCCCTATGTTCTTCTATCATCACCTCTCTTGACATTTATTAGGTCATGTCACGTATTCAAGAACCCCTCCAATTCCGCCTTACCATTATCTTCCTCGTGGTCACTCTCTTCATGTCCATGCACGGCCCCATTGCCCGACGAGACGCCGTGACTCTGCTGAGCTCCGTTGTTGTCCTCTTCATCCTCACTTTCTTCCTCCTCCTCGTCTTCTGATTCTTCCTCTTCCT
Source organism: Xylariomycetidae sp. FL0641 (assembly GCA_022376655.1). Lineage (NCBI taxonomy): Eukaryota > Fungi > Ascomycota > Sordariomycetes > Xylariomycetidae sp. FL0641. The sequence goes on from JAJJKE010000066.1 coordinate 61,230, forward strand.
CTTCACTCTCCTCCTCTTCTTCTTCAGAATCCTCCTCACTCTCCTCCTCACCTTCATCCTCGGCAAGCCAATCATCCAGCGTCTTCGCGCCCGTTCCCGCCGCCGCCGCCGCCGCCGCCTTCCCCCCTCCTGTCGCAATACCATTCCTACTCCCACTCCCCAGCATCTCCGCCGCAGGTACCACCCTCTTGCTCTCACCATACTCTGCACCCGCACCATCGCCCGAGCCGCGCAGCTTCGGATCCGGCTCCTCGCCTTCCCTAACCCAGTCGGGCAGGGGTGTATATCCCCTAAGCCCATGGACCCCGACGCCTCCTCCACCAGCCAGCACCAGGGCCGCAGATCCTAGGAGAAGGCCCTTCCGGGCGGCAGCGGGGCCTGGGGCTTGCGGGGCCGGTTTCGGGGCCAAGAGGGCTAGGGAAGCAAGCTGCGGGACGGACAAAAGGGCGCGGTAGGTGCGGGCGCGGTCGCGCAAGTCGAAGGAGGTGTCGTAACGGACCAAGGAAAGGACGTAGGCCCAGAGGCGGGCGGCGGGATGGGGATCTTCGTCGAGAGGTTTGGGGCCTGGTGGTAGTTGTTGGTGCGTTTCTGGAGGATTGTCGGTCTCTTTGTCGTCGTTACCGTCCGCTTGCGGCGGGGGGGACGTGGAAAGCGGAGGTGTCTTCGCCGCCTCCCGGTTCAGATGGTGCAGATACACCTTGGCCGCCAGCAGGACGATCTGGCGCTTCGCGACCTCGGGCTCCGAGGCAAAGTCGCGCAAGAGGATGCGTAGGACGTCCGGGGCGATGCTGTTGTCCTCGTCCTCCTCACTGTTTACCCCCGCGAACTCGCCCACGAGCCAGACGATCGTCGCCCGGGCATGCGGGTCCGTGGCCGCGTCCAGGTTCTTGGCGAGCCGGACCACGGTCCCGACGTGCGCGCCGGGGTCCTGCTGGATCAAATGGCGGATCACGGTCAGGGATTCGGCGGCCAGTGTCCCGTCCAGACTGGTGATCTGACCCAGCAGCAAACGCAGACACCGCGGGGCCGTGGCCGGGTCGGCCAGGGCACAGCGGCCGACAGCGCGCACGGCGGCACGGACAAGCGGCTTATTGCTCGTGCCGCGGGCAAAGTGCTCGAGCTCATGCAGAATCAGGCTCTTGGTGCGCGGCGGGCTGTGTGCAAAGATGAGGGTCAGGACTTCCAGCTTCAGCTCCCACGTGGGCGTGGCATCGTTGGCGCGCACCAAAAAGTGGTTGGCGTAGGGCACGAAAGCGGCCGGGTGCGCGGCGCACACGGCCACGATATTATGTAGCGCGATCTGCTCAATGTCCTGAGCACTGCGCATGAGGGCCACCAGCGGACCGACGGCCAGCTTCATATACTCGGGCGTGCCGATGTCGGCGTAGCACCGCGCGACCGCAATTACGACGCCCGAGTTTCGGCTTTGTAGGAGCGGCTTGATGGCGTTCAGCAGCAGGATGAGATCCGGGTCCAGCACTACCACTTGCTCGCCCTCCTCCTGGCGGTCGGAGACCTCGCCGTAGAAGTCCTGCAGGTCGGCGGATTTATCTTCTGCTTTGGCGGTGCGTACCCGCCGTGGAAAGCAGCGCCGGGCGTACATGGTCATTAACCTAAGCATGGCCAACTGACTCCATTCATCCATATCCACTATCTTCTTCACGAGGGACCTGTAATGCTTATGGATGAGATCGATCCGGTCCGGACAGATCTCCATGAATGCGCTGACGGCAGCTCCGGCAACGAAATACTGCCTGTCTCCGAGGAGCGTGGCCAGGTATTCAAGTAGTTGGGGGAGGGTCGTGGGTTCGAGTCGGTAGCATTTCGGGATCGCGAGGGCAGCGGCTTTGCGCACATGCGGGGACATATCCCCAGCGCCCTTCTTGATGGCAAGCGAGACGATCTGGCTGATGACGGGGACACGGATGCCAGACATGGTCCGGAGAGCGAGGGCGCGCACTTGCGGGTTGGTATCGGACAGCGACTTCTGGATGGTGTTGATGGAGAGCAGGGCCATGTCGGGCTCCTGCTCGGCATGGTGGATCAGGTAGATGTAGACAAGCTTCTTGATTTCGAGGTTGGGCGAGGCGACATTCTTGACGACGGAGGAGAAGAAAGGGAGGGTCCGCTGCTGGCGGTACATCATCTGGAAGGAGGACGATGGTGATCAGCTCAAGAACGGCAGAGCAGGCGGGCGCCCAGAAGTAGCCAGCAGGGAGGCAGGGAAGCATCGTACCGAGATGACACGCCGCAGCCCGTCGAGCACCTCACGTTCATTGCGACTGTCGAGGAGTTTCTTCAACTGGGCGGGAGGTAGAGATCGGGTGGTGCTGCGGGTGCTTCGCGCGGCCTGGGCGGCATCGAGGGTGAGCTCCCGGGCTAGTGGGAATGGAACAGGTCAGCACGCATGGATGGCAATGGACAGAGCAAGCAGAGATGTGTGCGCCTCTTACCGCTCTCGAGCAGATTTGATACTCGCGAAATCGACTCCATGGCGTGTCGAACTGCGCGAGCAGCCCGCGGAACGGCGGGTCAATGCCTCAGGTAAGAAGTAGAGAGGTAGGTAAGGTAAGGTGGTAAGGTACCTACCTACCTAAGCTCAAGTGATTGGAGTAGGTGGGTGACGTTGGGTCGGGGCCGGCTCCAACATGGACTACGGTTTATGGTGGGGTTTAGCTTATGCCCTCCGGGTGCCTGTGCAAGCCGTGGAACCTTCCGTTGCAGCGACAGTCAACCGCGACACTGCGACACTCCCGTCACTTCCCCCCGGACTTGCGCTCCGTGGTGCCGAACCGAATCGATCCCTATGCCGCCAGTGTCCCTTAGCTTACCTACTCTCAGGAACCTTCTCTGTGCACTCACTTCACTCGTATCCTGAGCTGGATCCCAGGGACATGGATTACTTCGTCATCCTTGGAAGACCAGCCAGCATCCATTAGTCGAACATCTACGTTCCTACGAACTCGCCATCCACGTCGATCCCGGGAACCTCGAAAGGCAAATGTCATGGTCACCCGCCGGCGTCGTCTTATCACCAGCACTGCCATCCGAGCTTCTCGCATATATCCTGAACAGCCATGCGTACCCCACAACCTTAATTATCTGCTCCTCGAAAGAAGACTTCCAAGCCAGCCTGATAGACGACATCCAATCCACCACTAGTCTCGCATCCACACAAGAAAACGAGCAGCAGCAGCCACCTCAGCACGCGCTCCTCCGCAGCCCGCTGCACCAGCTCGCGACCTCGCGCCACATCCGCGTGCTGTACATCCCGACAGTGACGCACCTGCGCGCGAGCCTGACGGTGTTCTCGGCGTCCGACTCCTCCAAGGTCCCAGCGGCACCGGCACCGGCACCGGCACCGGCACCGACGCGCGCGCCCGCTCCCGCCCTCGTCGTCTACGGCTTCCTGGACCTGCACCGCGACACCAGCGAGTGGAGCGTGCAGGGCCTGGGCCACTCGGGCGCGGTGCTGGTCGAGCTGGCCCGGCGCCTGGGGTGGCGGCTCACGCAGATCGAGCCCCGCCGTGAAGGCGGGGGAGGGGACCTCGCGACGGGAAGGCGGCGGCAGCACCGGTTGGAGGATGTCCTGCGCGAGGCCGTGCCGGTGCTCAGTGGCGGCACCCGTCGGCCCGCCGCCGGTCCGGATTCCGAGGACGGGGCCTGGTCGGGGCGGACGGTCGAGGTGGGACGGATACTACGACGCTGGTTCCGCTTTCAGCGCGGGCGGTGGGACATGGCGACGTTCGAGGAAGAGAGGCACGCGGAGGCAGATCTCGGTGTGCCATGAGTTCGGGTATTCATTACCTAAGCATTGAAGTAAAAGCTAAGGTATCCTAGAAGCAAGGCCAAGTCAAGTCGCCGTCGCCACAACGCCTATGGTGGTATCCTGTCATGGACTCATAACATGTGCTCATACGTAATATGTACATCTGAACAGCTGAAAACCGGAGCGGGCCTATATAGCCTGGTCCATCTCCGTGATGTACAGCTTGATATGCGACTCCATCTTCAGGTACTCGTCATACGCGTTGTGCACCTCGTTCTCGATGTTCTCTTTGAGGTCCAACATCTGCTCAAATCGTTAGCGGTATGCTTCTCCTCGCGAACATGGTGTGTCACGACTTACCTTCTTCTCGGTCTGCTCGATGCGGACCCGCCGCCTCTCTATCTCGGTACCCTTTGCCGACCGCTCTTCTGTGAGCTGCTTGTGTAGTGCACGAAGCTCCTCCATCTTCTCTTTCGCTTCTTGCGCCTTCTCGCGACTCTGCGTGCGGAGCTTTTCTGTTCTCTCGTTCCACTTGCCTAGTTGCCTTGCAAGCATGGCTTGATGACGCTCGACTTCACGCGCGTTGTTACCGCGCTCTGATAGCGCATCTCGTTGTCTTGCATTTCGAGCGTTCTCTTCCTCCTCCTTCGCCAGCTCGATGGAGATCTCGTCCAAAAGCTTGATGCAAGACGCAACATCCGTCGCCACCACGCCGAAGGAATCGGTCGATGTCTGCAGTGCTCTGGCTCGGCGGTCTAGGGAGTCGATGTGCGCTTTGTCGCTGTTGAGCGTATTGTTGAGCTCGGTCAAGCTCGTCTGCAGCGCTTGCGGACTCTGAAGCGTATATGGTCGAAGCTTGTTACTCTCCTGCTTCAGCATCATCTTCTCGGTTGTCTTCTGCTCTAACCTCTGCGCGACCTCGCCCTTCTTTGCTTTCGCTTCGTCCAGTCGCGCAGCCACCTTCTCCTGGTTCCGTCGTAGTTCCAGTAGCGTCTTCTTCAGCTCCTCGTTGCGCTCTGTCTTCTCGCGCACTTGCATCTCCATCGCCTTGCGGTTGTGTCGCATCTCATCCAATCGCGCCGCCGCATCCTGGTTCTCGTCGTACAAGGTGTCAATGCGCGCCTTCATCTGCTCGGCCTTGTTCTCGTGCTCGTCGATGACGTTGGTTTGGCTCTCGCGGAAGCGCACGAAGTTGATGAGGTAGCTGAAGATCTTGCTGAGTCGGGGATACGTCGGCTTGAAGAGGTCGGTGGAGGAGAAGTCCTTGATGCCGCACTCGTACAGTAGGCGGCGCAGCGACACGTAGAAACCCATGAGGTTGCGCGTGTCCGGGGGCACGATGTCGGCAAACTCGCCACATACATCTTCGGCGGCGGCTCGCATGGCGGGCTCGACGGTCTCGCGTGTCGCATTCAGCAACAGCTCGGCGAACCATTCGAATATCATCTGCACCTGCAGGGGATTCGGCTTGTGCAGGTCGGCAACGGTGAAGGGGATCCCGATGTCGGTTATACACCCTACGATCTCCTTATCCGGCAAGCGCATAAATGCATCGCTCTCATCCTCCTTCTTGCGCGATCGCGACTGGGTCTGCGATGCCGGTATTATCGACATTCGCGGATTGAACGTCATGGCGATGCTGGTGACGGATAACGGTGGACCGATAGATAATCAGAGCTGCTTATAATGATCGAAATGCGCCAGGTAGCGCTCTGCGATGGAGATGATGGGTTTCGATGATCGTTACGAATGAAAGACAGCTCTGGCGTGCTTGTTGGTATCGAGGATGGAGTGTTTTGGTACGGTTGCTGTGTGGGGTGCGCTGCACGTAAACATGGTAAATACAAGAAGGTGGAGGGGCTGTTGCTAATTGGTTCGCGTCCAAAGATGGGCTAATCGATAAGATCTGATAAAGTGGATAAGCGTCCAATTCCAAGATTCCAAGATTCCAAGATTCCCGTCTTCGCACCCAGAACTTCGCACCAAGAACCCCCCCCCCATCATCGATGTTCCCCTTCAGAATGTGCCAGATGGCCTAAGTTAGGTTATCTGCCTCTTCCTGTCAGCCCGTGGCTGTGTCCATTACAAGAATGGATTGCAAGCATCGGGCAATCAAGGCCGACAGCACTACCGGTGGAGAGGTGCGTAATGCATGCACCTTCTCGCACTTCTCTGGGCTTGATTGGGTCTGAAGAGTGTCTTGGTCGGCGCCGTGACCTCGATCAGCTTCGGTACGGTACGATGCAATCATCATTACAAGGCTCGCTCGCAGGTTGGGAGCTTACCTAGGGTAGACTCTACCCTAGGTAGAGGAAGGCTGTCCACTCACCCCTCACTCCGCGACCACCGGTGTCTGGTCTGCTGGTTCAACGGTCGCGCGGACCCGGCAGGCGAACTCTTCGAGATCCAACCAACCCCAGCACCCAAGCATCTCCGGCCGAGCGAACCATTTAGATGGGTTCGCCTTACCACGCCCACCTCATAAAACCTTGGGTAACTATAACCGCGCCTCTATTATAGGCTGATGACGAAATATACCTCTGAGACATTCTTGCCGGTTTCCGAGGATGATTGGCTGCCAGCTTTCCCCGGCCGACATGACATTATGACAAGAACGTGAGAGTCCGAGAGATTCGAGACCCGTTCACTGTGAAACGCAGCCAGAAGCGTCAGCACGCTGCCACAGTTCGTTAGTTCGCCGTACACAGAGGGTAAGCACCGATGATGAGAGTCAATGGTTGCTTTCGCCTCTCCCGGCTCTGTTCTGGGGCGCTTTGCTTCATTTCTTTTCAGCTACCACTACTCCGTGCTCGGCCTGAAGTGCCTGAGTGGGTTTCGTGCCGCCAATTGTCAGAATTGACCAGTTCTTGTCGCTTTACTCCTCCCGAATTTGGCGGCCGCTTCGAATACATGGCAGGCTGAAGATACCATGGTTTCCAAGCCACGGCTCTGGGAATATCCGGGATGTCGCGTCTATCGCAGTCGAGGGAAGCGGCGTTTTCAGCAAATCATCCACCGGCTTATCAGGGACCGTCTGCTGCATGCCTCGTGCATCACGCACATAACTTCCTACGTGTCAGTGCCACGGACAGATGTGTCCCCGCATTCCGCAGCATAGACACGTCCAGATCCCACAGAGACAACTCACTGCGCGAGGGGTGCATAGGCCGGCGGCCGGGGAATGTCCACCACACACAGACATCGAGACGCCGTTGTGCCCGTCCTCTGCGTCCGTAAGCAGTCCAGGACTTCAGGTTCGATGGCAGAAGTTGCCAAGGACGCCGGGGTGACGTCTCGTCGCGACCGGAATGGGAACAAAAACCTGATACCCTGAGTGCCTAATATCCGAGAGCTAGCCCCGACTAGCAACGCTGGCACAGACTGTCGACTGTCAATTGCTTGCCACCTGCGAGTTGGCCCCCCCGGAGCAATGCCCTGTCTCGCTCATCGAATCGACGGCCTACGTAATGTACCACAGCCTTGTAGCGAACCCTGGAGAGAGGATCGGCATCAGTGCATCATCAACAGATCTGAACAAGTCCCGAGGATTTGCACTCTGTCTTTCTGTCTTGTCTGTTTGCTTCGACCATTGAGAACAGTCAGGCCGAACGAAGAAGACATGGTATACGGTGCACATGCTCCACGTTGATGAATACGAGCTTGCGAAGGTGTAAGTATAGAGCTCTGTCGCGCTCGGTAGCAGGCCGCTACCCGCAGAGGGCAGGTGTTCTTCGGCGACCATAGCAAGCTCGCAGGATCCTTGGTACGCTGTAGTTTCACCAGGTACCTGTAGCACGCCCTGACCGGCTGGGCAAGTAATAATATGTAACTAGTCCCAGGACGTCAGCGTCCAGGGAGCAAGAGGCAAAGAGGGACAAAGGGACCTCGACTTTGGGATGGATCAAGGGCACGGGTTCCGCGGGTGTCAATGCCTCTGGCGATCTGGTTCTACCAGCCAATGCTTGTCTGCACAAGCGGGACAAGATCCGAAAAAGCTCGAGGGCGCCTCATCCCTTAGCTTTTCCAATTCTCCGCCGTCTAGCGAGGACGGCCCGTACACCTTCGTCGAGGAACCATGGGTTGCAAGCCATCGGGCCAGACCAAAAGATCTCTGCGGTTACCATTGTGGTAATCAAAGCACGCGGCAAGTGCCCGCCAGTCCGTTAGTATGGATAGTTCCCAGTGCCGCCCGTGGTTCCCGTCGTGTCCAACGTTAATTCACTTTATTCGAACGTGGGATTGCAGATGCTTTGGGCCGGCTCAGCAAGGGAGACCCCGTCTGATACTGGCGATAGCCGCCCAAGGCTTCGAATAAGAAATGAAGCCTTTGAAGAGCTCCTCTTTCCCGGTTCGGCGACTCGGCGGCATGGCGACATCATTCAACGGCTCATATACTGTACTTGGTTCGACAGAGGTCACGACTGATGAGCTCGATGCCCGCGATCGGCATCACAGGCTAACAGGATAGGAGAGATGAGGATGATGCCCTGGCTTCCTGAACCTGCCGCTGCCCTGCCTGTGCCTTCTTACGTCCCCTTGTGCGCTGACATCACAAAATGGACCTCAACCCAATTCGAAGGACGACGGGGGTCCTGCAAGCGAACGGCCGCCAGTGGCGCTATCATCAGCTCATTGACGGCGCAAAAGTTCCCAAGACACCCTGTGAAGACCTGGCCAAAGGAAGTCCGGCTTGATCTAAACATGCGGTGGGATCAGGGCCCGAACCAGACGACGTTAACTCCCACATCAACAAGAAGCAATGACCGGAATTACTTCGTACAGCTGTGATCAATCTGTCTGGGCCAGTGACAGTAGCGGACGGGAATAAATTCGGTCGAGTTCTTGTTCGCCACGGGACATGGGACCTGGGACTTGACGGGGGGTGTGGGGAGGGATGGATGGTCAGGCACAACGTAGGGCCAAGCATGGCAGGCATGGGTTGGATGGAGCTACTGCAACCAGCCGTGAGAAAAACGAACGTTGGGCCCTGAAGACTGATACAGGTTGACAGGTACAGCAGAAGTAGGATGGACGGTTGGCCTGGTACCTTGCTTTATCTCCAGCAAGCAGCTCGCAGATACCTAGAATAGAGAGATGCCGTGGCCGGGAGCACGTACCTAAGGTATGTAGGTACGAAGTGTCACTGAGCCACCTCCAGCATACCTACACTCGCCACGCGATTGGAACCCACATGGCCGTTTGGACTCGGTGGGAAACAGGCTGACAGGCTGACAGGCATCCGAATGATACCTTATGCCGTAGCGCTGGAAGCTTCATAGACTCGGGAGAGATAGAGGTAACTCGCGAAGGCTTCGTCCTATAAGGTAGTGAAGATGGCTCATTTTCCTGGGACATGAGACCCAGCAGCAAAGACGCGGGAAGAAGATCTGCTGTGACTGTAGGCCCGCAACGTTGGTTCAGAGCAATTATTAGGTAAGTAAGGCGAATAGCAGCGGTATCAAGAACTCAGATATTTAGATGAGGACGGGGCCGGAGGCCCTCCAGACCCATCGCAACTGGAGCTCCGGAAATACAGGGCTCGATGGATTCATGGAAGTGTATGAAGTCCTGCTCTTTGCAAAGCGATGTTCCCGGTCCGGTTGGCATGCGGCCTGTATCTACATCTCTAACCGATCTGGCTGGCGCGTCTGGTTGGGTCAGGTATCAGGTAGTCAGGTCTGAGGAGAGCTCGGGGCTGCTTGCTAGGTACTGAACGGCGGACGGCCTAGAGTCCCAGATTGGCTTGACTGACCAATCTGGGCCAGTGATTGGAAGCATTGAAAGCATTGGAAGGGATGGCCCGGGAGGACCAGTGGGAGAGCAGGGAAGCAGCAAGCAGCAAGCAGCAAGCAGGAAGGCAGGAAGGCAGGAAGAAGCAGGGGCGCTAAACTAGCTCGCTCGTGGTACTTGTGGCGGGCCACGGCGGACCTGAGGGGGCGGCCTTGCTCTGGCTGGCCGCGGACTGGGCCATCGCCCGCACATCGCCTGCCGTCCGAAGGAGACTTGGGAGAACGCGATTTAATGAGCTACATTCCCTGCCGTGCAGTGCCTGGATCGCCTGGGCCTATCTGCACACCAAGCACACCACACCACACCACACACGGTCAACTCCCCCCCGACCCCCGTCCCGATGCGTGGATGCGTGGATGCTCTGATGGATGCGCTCTCTGCCTTTACCAATGCCAACGCTTCCTCCTCCCCCCGTTTTTCCAAGCTTTCCCTCTTGTTTTCCCATCAAGCCATCTCTGTCTCGCAGCAGATCTGAGCTCGAGTGCCCACCGACCCGTCTCCCGTCGAGCCAGAGTACCCAGAAGTCCCCAGCGACCTCTAGTGCCACTCCCCACCGTCTGCCGCCACTGAGCGTTCCAGGCCGCCCAGAGCCCTGCCTCTCCAAAGTCTACAACATCGACTGCCCCCCGAACCCGTCCCGTCCCGTTCCTTTCTGAAACTCTCGCAGCAATCCAGCTTCGGCTTCAGCTCGCTCTACCTTAGGTTAGGTACCTTACCGTCACAGCACCGCACGACACAACACAAAGCCGCAGCACCACGCAGCGCTGCATTCACTCCCTGCCTCACCTACGCTGTTAGCACGTCCTCTATTTCAACAGCGAATCCGCCGACATACGCGAGAACCTGGTCCGTCAGTCAGTCCCCTCCTCGCCCAGCATCCTGCAGCACGCACCGCCGCTTGGATCATTACTGCAGTGTGACGGCGTTCCTGAACCTACACTCGCACCGCCGACCGACACCGTTGAGCGACCAGCGCAGAACGAAGCCCGAGCGAACGAGCGAACGAATGAATTGACTTTCAACCGTCTCAACGTCTACGCCTCATCGTCTCGCTCGTCTTGGCCACTCCGAACTACCCGTCGCCATTCACCATATGACTTGGCTATAATCCGCGCCCATGGCGACACTCACCCTACGGTCATCTTCACCCAGAATCAACCGATAGCGGCCGACGCCTTCCTGCGCTGCATCCCACCTGCGCCGTCCTCTCCGCTTCGCTTACCTTGGCTTCACTGATCCCCGGCGAAGATGGCCTTGTGGCCCTTCCGCAAGAAGAGCTCCCGCACCAGGCGAGCTCGCACCGTACCGCTAGACAGTTCCGATCCCGATGCGTCAGCCCGAGGTCGTCAAGACTACGGGCCTCCGCGGAGGCACACTGACGCCAATGTCGCAACTGCACGAGCCAAGCGAGATGGCCCAAACAAGCTACACCGCCGCCCACGCGATTATAGCTACTCTCCTGGCCGTCGAGACACGCTAAAGATAGCCAGGACAAGGAAAGAGAAAAAGGAGAGCGTTCCACCCGTACCTGCAGAACCAGCCGCTGTGCCGTCAACCTCAAATGCCGCGCATGGACCTCAAGCCGCTCCAGCCGCTCCAACCGAACCCAAAACATCCAGCGATGACCTTGCCACGCGCGTCCCAACCCTGCACCATGACACTTCCAGGAACAAGCGAAAGGGGAAAGAGTTGCCGCGAAAGAAGTCCAGCAAGCGCCGGAAGGAGGACCATGACCGAGAGGCTGAGATCAAGGCCATGAGCCAATTCGTGCCCACGCGTCCCGCCACGGACAGCTTCACAGCAGGCCGTCCAGTCAAGAAGGATAGTAAACGCTTCAAAACAGGTCTGCACACAAGCTGGGACGAGCCTAGTTCGGAAGTCTCCCTGCCTATGCCCGAATCCCTTCACTCGGCAATGTCCACCGACTCCGAGTGCGTCTCGTGGAAGGTATCCGCCTTGTCTTCTCTTGCGCCTCGACCAACAATTCGATGTACCTCGAATCCCGTCTACGGCCCAACATCCAGTTCTGGACCTCAGCGGTCCCAGTCGACTCGGCGACGAATCTCAGAGAGAGGCACCATTCCGGAATCGACCCTGAAAGCTCACAAAAGGGTACATGATTTAGCAGAGGATCTTGATGCATCCGACCTGCGCGAGTTGATGGAGCGCGATGCGAGGCGCAGGGAAAGGAAGAAGGAGAGAGAAAGAGAGAAGGTAGAAAGGCGGCTTGCTAGGAGAGCCGAGAAGCAGCGCGCAGAAGAAGCAGAGGCTGCCAGGAACGGGAGAAGCCCACCCCCGAATCTCGAACGAGGCGTACTTGGGCGGGAAATGACCGAGTCGCCCGGCTCACGAACCTCGGCTGTTGTAACTTCATCGAGGAGACGATCCTCGAGCGAGTCGCCACCGCGAAAGGGTAAGGAGCCAGCTCAGCCGGGTGAGACAGAGTCTCATCGCCAAACGCCGTCGCCATTGGACGAGTTTCATAGAACGGACAGCATTCCTCTTGAGCCGCCCACTCCGGTGACAGCCACCGAGCCCGAGGCCCACCCCGAACCCGAGCGACCACGTTCAGCGCGTTCTACGAGTCCGAGACTCATAGACTACCTTCGCTCGAGGAGGTCGCGATCAATTCGATCTTTACGGTCGATTCGGTCGAAGGCATCGCGATCTAACTCGCCCAAGCCGCCTGCTCAGGAACAGTCCGACGTAGCTTCGCCATCGCCCGCAGATGGGGAATCTGTCAGTCGAACCTCGGAAAGTAAACGATCTCGTGCGTGGAAGTCCCTCTTCAAATGGGGCAAGAATCGACGTGCCTCTGATGGTCCATCTTCCTTCGAGAACACCTCGCGGGATTCGATGCAAGCAATCCAACCGCCTCCGCCTGTCAACTATATGCCACCCCGCGTGCCCAGTTCGCGCGTACCAAAGCGTACCATGTCCCGGTTTCGAGAAGACCTCCCTGAGCTGCCAGCTTCACCGCCGGATTCTCGGGTCCACTCACCCGAGGACGAAGGTGTTTATCCCGAACCGTTACCCATCATCCCGGATGATGTACCTACGCGCTACGATACCCCTACCTCGGCGCATCGTGCTACCCCAAGCTTACACCAACGCGATGAAGTTCAAGCATCTCCTGCACCGCAATCCATGTCCCTGGCCTCTATTGATTCGGAGGCCTCGTGGTTGTCGGGTCGGATCAGCAGGAAACGAACCTCCTCCGCCTTCCGAAACTCCCTGCAACATCCTCCTCGACGAATTTCCGGGTTGTCCGAAGGATCCGAGATTCAGGGCTCTGACAGGAGTGACGATGATCACATTGCCGATGATGAGTACCTGAACAGCGTGGTTCCTCCGCATATGCACCGCAAATCCACCGGCGAGGCCCGACCCAGCAGTGATGAGGAAGAAACTGAAGCTGAGCCCAAATGGGGTGATGTTGGGCACACCCCCACTGTCATGCACCACAGGGAAACTATGCGAAGCCAGGTCGGATTGCTTGATTCTCTCGACGATGAGAAGGAGTTCGCCAAGGAGGCCGAAGACGACGACGAAGGACAAAGCCCCGTCAGACCTCAACGAGCGAGCAGCATAAATCTTGGCAAGGGGCATGGTCGACAATTCAGCGCTGGAAGCGCGAAATTGCTTGAGATCTCCCCACGACCATCGACTGAGCGCAGAAGAAGCGGCTTACGTGAAACCGGAACCCAATAATGGAATCGACTTGCAGTTGAACTGGGCATTACCCAGACTGGCACCGACGATCAAGGCAGAAGACTTGAGTGTGATGGCTAGCGCTCTCTTACCATTTCCTTAACGTCCAGACATATCAACGTCTACCAGTCAGATCCGTGGATCTTGATTGGGAGCCGAGTACCGACCTTATTCGCTCTTTTACAACTTTCCTTGCTTGTTTCAAACCAAAAAAAAACCACAAAAACAAGTTGAAAAGAGTAAAATACAGCATCGGCCCACTCCACCAGTCTTCGCGCCATGATCGCGGTTTACCATTGCTCGGTAAAGCCTAGATCTTCCTGCACAGGCATCTATCCGGTTTTCTTGGACTCGCCAGTCTCGCATTCCTCTCCCTCAAGGGATACAGCTATATCGACGCACGCACGAACGCATGTACAGTACGACTTTACGACTCGAAACATCACGCCGGGTGCTCCAAGGCTGCGAAAACGACGAGCCTTTTCTTATTCTTAATATACAGCGATACCACATGGTTTTGTTCTTTTTTTCACACGGCGGTGTTTCTTACTTGATACCACTCACCGCTCTCTGCGGCACCGCAGAGAGCGGTCATCCGGGACGCATATCTGATGTCGTCCGAATCGGGGCGATTCACTCCCACGGTGTCTGTTCGAAATCTGCTTGGGGTTTCCGCCTATACCAGGTTCCCACGGACGCGTCGAGACGTCTACATTAAGGCGAAGATTTCTGAACACTGCATTTTTTGCGCTCTGGGAGTTAGCCTTCAAATACCCTTCCTCGTCTTCGGGCCCCGGTGGAGCAGGCAGGCAGGTTTTGCGTTTGATTTATTATTATTTACGAGCGAGGCGGTGGTTGTTTTACGACATTTCACAAAAAGGGACGGTCACAACTTGGAAGACAGAAATCTATTCTGGCAACAAGAGCAGGCGATTTTGGGATCTTGCTACTGGAAAAGTAAAAGGGATATCTGGATTCAGGTGCTCATCGCAATTTGGCGATGGCGCTGCTACGGGGATGGGTTCCAGCCCAAAGGCCCCGATGTGGCCATGGTAGGGTTGCAAGCCTCCACACTTGCAAGCACAGATACCCGGAGAGGAGTAAAGAAAGTCTTTCACACGCTCAGCTACACGCTCTCCGTACCGTCCGTCTCGTGCCCTGTGACCCATGTCTTTGTATGGCATCACTTGCTACCTGCACTCGCGGTTCGGGCTTCTAGAAGCCTCATATGATGGGGTGGGCGCTAGCTCAAGTCGATGCGTGCGGGTGTTCAAGATCTCGTGCTTCCCCGCGATCGTGGAAAGTTAAAGGGGGAGTGGGACGGGGCACCCCGCACAGCTAGAGAGGTGGTCGTTGCCTTAGAGCTAAAAGCAGGTTGGGCTTGGGATGCCGTAAGCTTCGGGCGGCATGTACCGCTCTCGGCTCGTCTGCTAGCCGCGTGGTGCTAAGTAGAGTAGTTGGTGGGTAAGTAGGTACCTAAGGGAAGGTAGGGGGAGGGAGTATGCCTCCAGACGGACGAGTTGGGCCGGGCCGGTTTGCTTGACTCGTGTGATGATTTCAGATACCCAGGTAGTTGGGGCTGGGAGGCAGGCTGTGTGTGGGTGGCACGAGGTGCGCGTAGGTAAGTGGAGGTAGGTAGGTAAACAGTTTAAAGTACCTAACGGTAAGGTAGGTAGGTACCTAGGTATGGGCACCCGATGCGTCGGGTCTCGGTACACGGGAGCGCACATGGATACGTCCGTACCAGCGCTGGCGTGCGACGGAAAAGGGGGAAAAGGGGGGACACCAGAAGCACGGCCGCCAGCGCTTGTGTTGCGCAATCGCGCGCGTGTTTGCGCCGTCGTGTCGCGTAAGGGGTGGCTGGACGGATGTTGGGCGGGTTGGTTGGTTGTACGCCGAAGTGGTTGTTTGTTCCCATTCGCTGGTGCTGGGGGTTTTCGTCTACCTAAATATCCCGCGCCCGCGGTGTATAGGCGTGGAAGGGAGGGCTTTGGTGTCTGATGGTCGACGATCCCACGGCGGTAGATACACAGGCCTGGCTCTTGTTGATAGCCCGATGAGGCTGGGGCGTGGGTGAGAGAGATGGAGTGTTCGGGCCAAGGAGAACTCTGTTGGAGGCACACCGGTGCTGTGTTCCCGGAAGAGTGGTCGCTAGTGTTGATAGCACTGCCCTCTCGAAATGGAGCGTATTACTACCTAGGTAGTACTCTTTGAGACCTACGCTTTCGTGGTTCGGTCAGAGGGCGCTTGTTTAAGGTTGTTAGTTTGTGGTAGCTGAGGGGTGGTTCGAAATCCAACGGCTACCTAGTCGTTTCCTGTTTCTCACTTCAGTCACCTTTGTCTTCTCTTGTTTATTTCATTTCCTCGCCTTTTCTCTTTCTCTTTACTTTCCTGGGGCTTTTCCTTTCTTTCTTTCTGTCTTCTTGTTCTTCGTCTTCTTCTTCCGTCGCTAAATCGCCTCAAGTTGAAAATCTCCCGCTCTCCCCTGGCTACGGTGTTGCTCCGCTTACTACGAAGTACTTAAGAAGAAAATGAAGTAGGAGGTGAATTCTGTAACAAACCCAAGTTCGTTCCGCATATCGCTGAGGGGTTGGTTGTGCTGCGCTCAAGGACGTCTCCGGCACCTATCAGGATCGTCGAGCTCCCTTCGAGCGTCTCTGGGTAGTAGTTCGGTGTTGTTTGTATTCGTAGATTGCTGCCACTTCTGTCTCCTTCCTCCACAAGCAATGTTGTCATGCGTGCTGACGCTAGAGCATATAAGAAACACCAAGCCGTTCGGCGGTCTATCTTATAATGTTTCAAGGAACGAAACCAAGATCATCCGCTATCCTGCCGCGAAGGGCAACTGGAGTCGATCTACATGCTGCTATCAAGTCGAGTAGGTTCGCTGACTAAGATCTGGAGATTGACACCCTGTCAGCCGTCTAGCCGAAGATCTATTCGAGATACGCGGCTGCAGGTCCATGTCGGTAATTGCCCCATATACCAGGGGATGATTGGTCCAGCAGCGAGAGATTTTGACGACGTGAAGCTGGTTCTGCGCAAGGTGCTGATGCCAAGTCCGAACTTCTTGACGTCCAGCATAACTGGCAGCGGAGCTTCTACTGATTTAGGGAGGAGGATTTGTTGGAGAGTAGTAAGCAGTGATGGTCCGTGGAAGACCACGGGCAAAGGTGACAGAATGACGACCTACGCAGTTTTTATCGTTCCTGTTAAAGTCGCCGTTCCAAATGCCCAACGAGGACTATCGAGCAGTTGAGATATTGGGGCTTCCGGTAGGCATCCAGTCTGGGGATGTTACTTGTTTGGCCGCCATGGGAACTGCCTGTGTCTATAGCAGTTTGGAATAATATACCAAGTCGCACATCATCATGTAAACTAACAGATGAATTATGCGCCAACCGCCCATTCTGATGGTAAACGTTTAGCGCGACACGAGGACCTCGTGACCTGCCGTGCTATCCCACTGACTTGCCAGAGACACGTAACATATTAACGCACGCGGTGGGAATGTTGCATTCGATATCTTTCAGAAATGACGTGGATAGAGGGTCCGGGCATTCAGAAAGAGAGCTGATAGATATTTGAGATGAGGCGCTGAGGATGTGAGACATTGTTTCTGGTCCTTGTGCGCCTAATAAGCTTTGGATAGCCCACGTGTTCCCCGACCTTAAGGTTATCATAGCATTGATGATAATGCCATCTGATGCGATGGAACCAGAAGATGAGATGATCGGGTCATGAAACCCGGAGGACAGAAACGGGACGTTGGGCCTAGAGTTCCCGTCTTAAGGTCGCGACGGGCACCAGCCACGTGGAGGTGGGACTGAACGGCTCTCGGGCGGGTAGAACAGCACGCAAGCCACCGAAGGGGTCGCGAGATCTTATCGCGTCATTGCCGGCCCGCGGCGTTTCCTGCGGCTCGCGGGGTCGCGGGCATGACCTCGACCTGACAAATCCAGAAGGAAGAAGATTGATTGCATCATTCTGCTGACAGGGCATATCGACCTAAGCGCATGCATGACAGACTACCTAATCCATCTGTACTGACCTGCCTGACCTTTGCACCGCTTACCACCACTGCACCACTACCACCGCCACTGCTTGACCGCGTAAACCGCTCCTACAGCACCTTCTACAGCGCCTACTCGCCCGGTACGTTCTGACCTACCTCGCTGCAGCCGCGCAGCTGCACCGCCTAAGTACCTACGCAATCCGTCCTCGGGCCTCCCTATTGGGCCGCCCCTCACAGCTTTCGTCAGCAGCAGCAGCAGCAGCAGCAGCAGCAGCAGCTGAATGAAGCCTGTGAAGGTTGGAAAGGCCGAAGTGGTCGACAAGATTCCATCTTGGGCGCACCCCTCCCACCCCCATTGGCTGATAGTTACGGAGTAATACATCTTTGCTAAGGTAATCAGGCAGACTACGGACCGCGCCCGCACCGCACCGCACCGCACGATAAAACCCGCCGCTGCCCCTCCGCCGACCTACGCTACAGCCCACTTTCTCCATGTCAACATTCTCTCTTCGCGCCGCTGCTCAGGCTACTACCTTCCTCAGACGCTCTGCCGTGTATACCAAGCCAGCAACCTTTGCTCCTTTTCGTCAATTCACCACCACCAAGCCCAACATGACTGTCCACAACCTCGCCACGTGAGTGCTCCTGCTTGCTATCCCGCTATCCGGCGGCTGCTGCCCCTCCAATCGTCATCGTCATCCGCCTATACAGCTCTGCTGACTCTCACCCAGCAAGGCCGACTTCGAGGAGGCCGTCAAGAACAACAAGATGGTTGTTCTCGACTGCTTCGCTACCTGGTGCGGTCCTTGCAAGGCCATTGCCCCCATCTACGCCAAGTGAGTCCGCGTCCTTCGAAATCCCTCAGGATGCCAACCGACTCCCCGCTAACCACCGCGCCATCGCAGCCTCTCCAACGACGAGGCCAACAAGGACGTCTTCTTCGCCAAGATTGACGTTGACGAGATGCCCGAGGTCGCCCAGGAGCTCGGTGTCACCTCCATGCCCACTTTCCTTGTCTTCAAGGACGGCAAGCTTGAGCCCGCCGACAAGCTCCCTGGCGCCAACCCCAATGCCCTCACCGAGATGGTCAAGAAGAACAACGTCTAAGTGCACCCACCTCTCACCGGCCTGAAACTTGACGGCATCACGGACGAAGCACGCGATTGATATCATTTGCGGGCTTTAACACTTCGTCTCCATACGAACGATACCAAAGGGACGTCGCGGCGAATTGATCGAGTCCATCCTGACTGCGAAGTATGCGTTGCGCGCTCGGGGCAACCGGCTTTCTATATTTAATAGATCGAGAGCTGCTTCTTTAGCCCGAATGGAATCTTCTGCCAGATTACTTCACCTGTTACTACACCTATCGGTGTTCAATGGATCGACCATCCTGCTGCTCTCGATATCATGCGAAAGATCGCAGTTGAGTACTGACTTAAAGCCCATTTCCGAGTACATTGATCAACTCGATGCCGGAGCCTGCAACGGAAAGTGACCCACCTCGAACACCCCTTGTCCACTGGCGGTTCGCAGAACACGGCATGTCCAGTAAACGTTGGCCCTCTGCCGCCATTCAGAGGATTGCGCGACCCATTCGCTGTTCTCCAATGGATCTTTCAGGCTGGCCTGCAAGTGCAAGATATGTCCTGAATCCGCCACTATCGAATTGAGAGGATCCCAGTGCTGTTCTTCAAGGGGCAGCATCCATAGGGTTCACCAAACAGCGAACTTGGTCCTGCCCGTCATCTGGTTCCATGTTAAGGGAAAGGGAATTGTCTGTTGATTCCCTTGACTTCAGCAAAGCCATCCAATTTCTCGCACGGGCTGTGAAATTGAAAGATCGCCCCTAAGTCGCGGAAGATTCTCCGTGGTTGAATATCGTGAGCCAACTGACAAAGGTTTTCTCCACATATAACTTCCGTACTACTTCTGAAACCAGGTTTCTGACCTGAGCTTGTTCACAACACCCGGCCCGAGGCGGGTAACTCTGGGTACGTATAGGACTCGCGCTGATGGACAGATGTATAATTCTCAATATCTTTCATAACTCGACGCGTCACCTGTCACGGAGGCAGCTGGGAGGGAACCTTGGTCTACATGTCGACAAGTACCAAGGCTTGTGAACTCCCTTAACCAGTTGATCTGATGTGAATCAAAAGCACTCAAACACGCAGTTCCAGTCCTTCTGTTGTTACCACAGGCTTGTGATCGTGGTAGGTTCCGACGGTTGCGGGTCTCTGCGGAGTCCGTGAAGATCAATAAGGGCACAAAGCTTCAACAGGAGCATGCCATCAGATAATAGCTTCAGATGGTGTCCCTATCCGTACTCTAGCCTCCGTCCCTCCTTTTGAAACCACAGGCTGGGGTAGCAGACACAAAAGCGTCTTACGCGATACTCCCTCTGCTACTTGACAGCTCCCAGTCCCTCCCACCGCAGAAGATGATTGTAGCTACTCGACGAGTCCTCAGTCTCACCTCCAGTGCTCTTTCGAGCGTGATACGTGCCGCGCCTAGGCACCCCTTGGCAAAGAAAAGTCGGCGAATGAAGCTTGTCGGATTACTTTGCGCCAGTTATTACTCTCATCGACCCGGTGTACCTGGTGCGCTCAGTCCCTGGGCAATGCAAGGATTCAGGCCTGACGACCCACCGACTGCTGTCCGATACCAGAATTCACAGGCAAAGACAGGGTGCTGCCGGCACTCGTAAGCGAAAAAAACAGTCCGACACCCTGGCTGCCTGGCTGCCACGCCCAGGAATTCTACGACGCAAGGACCAACGAGTACAGGGACAGGGAGAGCGGCACCAAACAACACCATCGTTGGTAGATCTTTACCAACTCCAGCTACGTCCTCGTAACCCAGACAGCCCAGAGAAGTTCACCTCAGGTGTCCTGAAACGACAGCCACGGAGATCTCCAGCCAGAATGGCACACGGGCTGCGCGTGTTCTTCGATATCGAATCACCACAAGGCGATTTGCCGCTTACACGGCCCATTCCCAGCCATTTCTCCCACGATGCTCGACCTGCACCAGCTCGGAACCTCAGTCACTCGATCTGGCGAGGTTTAACCGGTCTGATCTACCACATCATAGAAGCGCATCTTATTAGCAGGGGAGTTCCGAGAAGATTTCGGTTCTTGGGACAGCAATTCGTGGTCGAGGAAACAAAATCCGCGTGGCCGAGCACGTTCCTCGTCCTATCTCGGCCGTGGCTGTGTTCGGGTGGGATTTTTACGAGTCACCCGAGTTCGCAACTTCATACCTACTACGAAGTATAGACAGAAGACACAAGCAGGACCGTTGGTTGAGTCGAAGTATCGCAGCAGTGGTACGTTCCAACGAAGAAAGGCCCATGTGAGAGGGACACCACATTCTTTGAAAATGGCAACTGCGTCGTAAGTGATTCGTACTTCGTTCGTTTCGTTTCGGTTGTTTCTCCCACCTGAACCGAACCAAAGAAGACGCCTTTCTGGACGACGACGATGCGGCGCGAGCGGCGGGTTTGCGGGAGAGCGCGCGCACACCCACTCCGACCAAGAGCCCGTAAAACCCGGTGCTGCGATCGTCGCCTACCTTACCCCAGGTAGCCGGGACGTTCAGCGCACGCGGACCGAGCGTCCAGCTCACTGAGAAAGTGTGCGCACTGCGAAGACCAGAGGCCCAAGGATGGAGGGGGGTTTGTAACAATTTGGCCTGTCAGAGAACCAAACCCTCGTTCGTCCCCGAGCGCACGCAAGATCCTGCCCAGCTTTGACCCGCGTCAGTTCTCTACTTGGCCTCTGCTTGGCTGCTGGACTACATACGGGACGCGGAAGTCGGGATTGGCAAATTGGTTCGGGCGACGATCCTCAGAGCCACGACCGCCGCATTCGCCGCACGCAAGCACAGACGCACGACCTACTGGCCCTGCCCATATTTGACCCGCCGAACTGGCTTATCCTCGACGGCCTCATTGGCCGACAAAACGTGTCAGGCGGAAAATAAAACGACTTCAAGTGGAATCCGAGTCGGGGTCCATGTCGGTTTGGCGGTTGTTGCCACTGCCGCTGCCGCTGCCGCCGCGTTCGTACTCTCTCGCCCGAGTGTATTGAAGTGACAGAAGAGTGTGATATTGACGATGGTTGAACTTCAGGTGAGGACCCAAGGTGAGGACCCACCAAAATATCCGGGGTAGGCTGTCAAGGAAAAAAAACAGCTGACCAGGCTCCTCCTATTCAGCGCGCTTGTGCTCTCGAGCGCGGTGCAGAACGTTACTTTGAGCGGTGATACTACCAAAGTCCCCATCGAAGACGACCCAGATGCCAGCCGTGGGCCTCAGGACAGACAAGCTTCTGAAGACACTGGGGTACACTACACGGGGCAAAAGACAGATTGACAGAATTCCCCAAATGGTAAGAAGCAAGGTTGGCAAAACAGAGGCTCAGCCTCAAGGAGCACGGGTCTACAGTTTCCCATCCCACCCGTGAGTGGGCTTGTCCTTTGACTGCCACTCCTTGGCCTGATCGCACGCAGGGTCTCCGGCCTGTCACCTCCATCTCGAGTCTGATCGCCTGCAACCATGTTGGCCTCCTTGTATCGTGGGAGCGACAACATAGCACTCGAACGTGTTTCAGGGATCTCGACAACACGAATTTCTTCACGGACTCCATCAAAATCCCATGTTGAAGGGGTCGAGATGTCGTTGCCAGAGCGAAGTCAAGATCTGTATAAGTATGCCAGAGACCTCGCCCTCCGGTGGGAAATGAAGTTCAGCACCAGCATCAGCTTCAGCTTCAGCAACCCTTCTCCGGCTTCTTCCATCTTCTCTACCTCAAGGTCAGGTACCTTGGGCGTTACTGTTTACAGTTTCTACACCATACTTCTAATATCTACTTAATCTTAATCACGATCTACCCCTTCTTCCGAGTCTGAAGCCTTCACAACCAACCCTCAACACCCATACCCCCCACCACCAAAATGCAGATCACCAGCTACACCCTCTTCCTCGCCACCCTCGCGGCTACCCAGACCGCCGCGCAGTGTCCCGCCGTCTGGACCAAGGTTGCCACCAACCTGGCAGGCCAGTTCCGCGGCACCGACGGCAGCTGCACCGACGCCGCGCGCCAGGCCATCCGCCTCTCTTTCCACGACTGCTTCCCCTCCTCCTGCGACGGCTCCATGATCCTCGCCAACGAGTGCGAGGACCGGGTCGAGAACACCCAGATGCAGCCCATCTGCGCCACGTTCCGTGACACCACCTCCCAGTTTGATGTCGGCACTGCGGATCTGATCCAGTTCGGTACCGGTGAGTCCATTCCTACATCTCACATGCGACTGCAAGTAACAACGCACTAACGATGAATCCCAGCTCTCGGTCTCTTGGCCTGCCAAGACGGCCTAACCATCCCCTTCAGCGCCGGCCGCGTCGACAACAAGACGGCGAGCCCGACGGGCCAGATGCCGACGGGGACGGACGACGCGGCGTCGACGACGGCGGCCTTCAAGGCCCGGGGCTTCACGGCCAAGGAGCTGATCGCGCTGCTGGGCGCGCACAGCGTCGGCAAGGACAAGAACGGCGCGGCGCTGGACAGCACCGTCGGCGACCTCGACACCACCTTCTACACCGAGACGGCCGACAACTCGGCGCCGGCCAGCCTGGACTCGGACCGCTTCCTCTCCAACTCCACCGACACCAAGGCTACCTGGGCCAGCATGGAGACCCGCTCCACCTGGCAGGCCGCCTTCGTGCCGGCCATGACCAAGCTGGCCACCCTCGGCGTCGACGCCGCTTCCCTCACCGACTGCTCCGACGTCGTCGCCAATGCCTTCGCTTAAAGGGCCTGAGATGAAGATTGCGCTGATGCTGGATGCTGATGCTGCTGACTGACTGCCTGCCTGCCCATACCGGCGGGAGAAAGGCTCGATAATTTGGACTGGGAAAAGTGTACTTGGTCGGCATAATTAATGGGGTTTGGGATCATCATTTGGTAATGGGAAAATATTAGGAGTTCAACTTGCGGAGGGCGCAAGAGGGGAAGGACACTGGAGTCTGGACTGGCATCGAGACATGACACACACACACACACACTCCTTATTACTTAGTTAATATAATCTAACGCACTGAGAAGCTTATTGAAGATACCTGATGGTTCCGAATGCTCTGGATAGACGGTGACACTCATCAGCCACAAGACTACACCAACTCCTCGGCGACTACGTATCACATTGAAAAATCAATCTTCTGTTTGTTCTTTCGGCGCTTGAATTTTCCTTGAAAATGACAGGGATATCGAAGAACTACCTAGATAAAGTACCTGGCGTTGTGGCCGACCGCGAGGAAAAACTCCAAGCCCCATTAGGTAACCTCTACCAAGTAAGTACCTAGTTCGCCGGGCTCCACCACACAACTTACAAGCTAAGCTACTTGAACAAATTTACGAATCCGCACCTTCCAACAATTCAAACAGCTCTGGCCCGGTTAGCTCAATCGGTAGAGCGTGAGACTCTTAATCTCAAGGTTGCGGGTAAGTTCATTCATATATGAATCTGTTCGATTCCCATCCTGTTCACTTGTACTGACATCACACCCCAGGTTCGACCCCCGCATCGGGCTCAATTCCTGATGCGTCTCTGAAAAAGAGGCTATAAACCATTCTTTTTCCCTCTTTGTGCTTCTCTTCCCTGGCTTTTCCCCTTGCTTCCATCTTCCTTTTTTGGGATGCTGACGTAGGGT
Organism: Xylariomycetidae sp. FL0641; assembly: GCA_022376655.1. NCBI lineage: Eukaryota > Fungi > Ascomycota > Sordariomycetes > Xylariomycetidae sp. FL0641. The sequence goes on from JAJJKE010000066.1 coordinate 85,230, forward strand.
AGCCAGAGTTCCGGGTGCCGCAATGTCGTCGCTGCCGTCGGAGAGGACACCAAGCCCGCCGCGCACACCAAGCCATCTCGGCCCCGGTCATTCGGGCTGGACCGACCTCGGACGCCGGCCAAGACCCGGGCGAAGGCATCGGCTTCGCATTAGGTATAGCTCTACTTAGAATATGCAAACCCCTGCGTGCAACTCACCTACTACTACTACCTTCCCCTCGCATTCACGGATGCGTCGCGAAACTCATCCGACGATCTCACCCCGCCCGCAGACCACCCGTCTAACTCGAGTACATACCTTATTGTCTGTACCTCAGTGCGATCCTCTTCGGTATACCGGTACCTTACACCACCACCACCACCACCATCACATCCCACAATGTCTCCCGACCCCAGCCAACCACCCCTCGCCGTGGAACCCATCACGGACCCCGCGGACCTGACCGCCGCCTTCCGCATCACGGCCAACGCCTTCGGCCGCCAGACCGCCGACACCCTCTGGCGGGCCACGAACCCGGGCTGGGACACGGCGGCGGGCGAGGCGGCGGGCGCGGCGCGCCTCGCCGACCGGCTGCGCGCCGTCACGACCAACCACCGCGGCGACCCGAACGTGGTCATGCTGAAGGCCACCTTGCCCTCCTCCCCCTCCCCCTCCTCCGGCAACGCAGATGCTAGCGGGGAAGAAAAGAAGACCACCATGGCCGGCTTCGCCATCTGGTCGCAGCTCTCGTACGCGCCCGGCCGGGGCGACCCGCCCTCGGCCGCGCTGCCCGGCGACCTGTACCCGGACGCGGCCGCCGACGCGGCGCAGGACCGCGAGAGGCGCTTCGCGCAGCAGGCGCTGGCGTCGCTGCTGGCGCGGCGCCTGGAGAACCTCGGCGCGAAGCGGGACCAGGACCAGGGCGAGGGCGAGGACGCGGACGCGGCGGTCTTCGTCCTGGAGCTGTGCGCCGTGGACCCGGCGGCCCAGCGGCGCGGGGCGGCGTCGGCGCTGGTGGGCTGGGGGCTGCGCGAGGCGCGGCGCCGGGGCTTGCGGGAGGCTACCTGCGAGGCCAGCGTCATGGGACGCGGCGTCTACGCCAAGCTCGGGTTCCGCGAGGAGGAGGAGGGCGGCGGCGGCGAGGTCGTCTACGCGCTCGATGAGGATTTGCGGGACAGGGAGGGCCCGTCGAATGTTTTCATGCGGTGGAGGGATGGGGCGGAGTAGGGGGGTAGGGGGGTAGGGGGGTAGGGGGGTAGGTAGGTAGGTAGGTAGGTAGGTCGACTTGGCCTTTGCGGAGGAGTGCTCGCGCGCGTGGGTGATAGATATGTACTTCTTGTGCTGGGGAGAGAGAGAGAGAGAGAGGGCTGGCATCGCGTTGGTCATGCCTGCATATATATATATATATATTCACCGGCACATAGAATGGTAGCTTAGGGGGAGCACGCCCCTGTTGCTAGGTACCTTACCTATCGAGTTGTCTTGGAGACTAGATAGATAGTCTGATTATCAGGGAGATCAGACGGTCAACTGCTTGGTATACAGCGTGAACGATAGCTGTTAAAGAGTTTATGAGCCCGGGAATGCCGATGTGTGCTAATAATGGCTTTCCCTGATAGAAGTACCCCTCAAAGCATGAGTACTCATGTTCTCGCCCCTAATCGTACTTCTCAAGGTCTATAATGATGAACCAGGACCAAGAGCCGCTCCAACCCAATGGACCTGGTACATGGTACGATATTCCGTTGCAGATGACGTGCCCCGCGCGGCGACCCAGACCCTCTACCCGCGGGTTCGATCGTCGTGGTTCAGCGGCACGCGGACGACGATGCGCTCAGCGTTCCAGCGGGCGCCGGAAATAGCACCGTCGTGTTGGGCTCTGTACCGTGGATGGAGGCGCGCTCTTCCAGCTTAACGCGAAGTACGGGCGCTTAATTGCGTGTAGTCATGAGTAGTATCGCGGGTTTTAGAGGAGGTCGACGCTCGGTATGACCCCACGGTGGCTTTCCAGAAGATCGTGTACCTTGTGGTAGTCTTGCAACTTCACTTACGTATCATTCAACCCCACGCTCCTCGCCCGCCGGGTGCCTTGTTGTACCTGTCTGGCTGCCTTCCATATCCGTAACTAATGAGATGGCGGGTGGTGGTTGTATGCAGGATCGCAGTGCGCTGATCTTTGCCCCGGGAATAAGGTTGGGTTGGGGTAGGGCGGCGGACGGGCCGCTAATAAACACTTACCTGTGGACTGAAAGCTGCGCCACTTGCTCGAATTTTGGTGCCTGCTCAGCCCTGCAACAGAGCCACAGACAGACGATGAGCGGGCTGAGCCAAATGGCACAACGCATCCTTCTCAGCTGCCGCCCTCCCCCCCGGTACGAGGTTACCGAAAATATGGCTGCCTGCGCCTGTCCGCCAGGGGTGATGGAGGTAAGTAGAAGTAGCTACCTCATGGGAGAGAGAAAGGGTCGACTTCTCTGCTTGCTTACCTTGGCTTCATCCTCGTGAACCGTTGTCATCACACTTGCCTCATCGTGGTACTGTAATAGCCGGAGCAGGGCCTCGTTTGAAATGGCAGAGCGTTCCTCCATCATCGTCGATAAAATCGCAAAGTTCAACGGTTCCTTTCCCCGGCGACCGGTCGGTTCCGGATCATCCAGGACATCATCGAGCGGCGCAATTGGACCTGCTGCCTCGTCGTCGACATCCTTGGGAAATGGGTTCCCCAGCCCATCCATGACGCCACCGCCGCCGCCGCCGACAGGATTTGTGGCAGAACTTCCGGCCGGTGGTGTCTTGGCCCCGATAGAACGCCCGGCAGAGGATGGCAACCCGGAGACGCGTCCGTTCCGGCCTCCGCCATACTCCAGTCCGTCTATAGAGTCTTTGGAGCCACCCGAGCACCGGCGATCCGTCCCCAAAGGCCCTCAGTCTCACCCGGGCCTCCCGACCTTGGACTACCACCAATACTCGCCGCCTCTGTTCGAGCTCTCCCCCGACACCACCACCATCACCAGCAAGGCCACCTACCTTTCCACCAGCGCCCAGGCCCTGGCCGCCCAGCTCCGGAGCCTGTCCACCGTGCCCCCCAAGGTACAGGTGCTCGTCCAGGGCGGCCGCAACCGCAAGACCGACTTCAGCATCCGCCTGAGCCTGCTCCACCTCCTGGTGCCGGAGAAGGCGCAGGACCGGATGGAGTACCTGCGCTGCGTGGGGAGCGACGAGCTGGCGTACCGCGGGGCGCCCGAGCCGGCGCTGGAGCCGGACCTCGGGGCCGGGGGCAGCGTGGAGGCGTGGTGCCAGCGGTTCGTGGAGGACGCGGCGCCGGTCAAGAGCTTCACCATGGAGCGGGTGGTGGCCAACCTGGACACCGAGTGGCTGGAGCTGCAGTTCCGGTCGCTGGTGGCGTCGACCGGCTACCGGGGCGTGGTGTCGGTGGCGTTCCCGGTCACGCACGCGCGGGTCACGGTGCACAGCCCGCCGCGGAGCAACAAGTTCGTCGCCTCGGTCACGACGCTCTTCAGCCGCAAGGCGCGCTACGAGGTCGTCCGCGCGGTCTGGCCGTTCGCCGACCGCCGCCACGGCGAGCCCGGCCGCCGCTGCGCCATCATGAGCGAGCGCGCCTGGTGGGAGGAGTGGCGCGACCCCATCAACTATGCTGTCGCTACCCGCCGCCACGGCTGGGTCACCAACGAGGACAAGCTCGAGTGCATCATGGAGTCCAAGGGCAAGGGCGTCAGCTTGGTCGACTGGGGCCCCGACGAGTCCGCCATACCAGCGTTGCCTACCTCCCCGCCGGCAGAAATTGATACTGCTGCTACCCCCTGATCTGGCTGGCTGGCATCTGGATCTGGAGTGGCACCGGGAGGTAGATGCATGGGCATAAGATAAGCATATGTCAGTCATCGCGATCTGGAAAGGCGAAGAAGTACAGAGGCGAAAATCACGGCCGAAGGACACGGCGATAAGGCTATTAACGGTGGGATTTGGAACTTTTGATGTATTCAATTATACCATGGGCGGCGTGAATTCGGATCAGAAACCTGAGTTAGGGGTCACCATGCTCAATTGGCCACTACACGCCCACTTAGCGATAATAACACCAATATAAAAAAAGTAAAAGTCAACAGACGTCGGCCTCAGATCAAAGGAGCTAATCCTTCTCAAGGTATCCGTACGATGAAAGGGTAAAGCAATAGTTACATGCTCGACGAACGGTATCTCAGCTATAGCCATCAACGCAGATGGATATAAAGACAGGATTTCAGAAGATGGCCCGGGCTTGATGCGATTCCCGCATGGTCCGTGGCTTTTACGTCTGACGGGAAGCTGATGTCATCAGGACAAGGATTGCTCGTGTTTCTCTTCGGGCCTCCCTTCATGGTTAAGCTTCATCAACTACGAACCTCGCATTGAAGCAAGATGACGCCGGCCCCCCGCGAAAATGCCACCTCTCGTTTGAAATCGGCGGTGAAGCACACGAACGCGCACCGGCGACGTCTGTTCAGACTCAACTTCTATCGGTGCCATCTGACCTACTTCGTCTTCACTATAATCATCTGCTCCGTCGTCTTATATGGCTCGAATAGGGGACCCGAGGATGCGCCCGGAAACTACCGCATGCGCTACGTCGACGCGCTTTTCCTGGCAACGAGTGCCATGACCACGACAGGTCTCAACCCTGTCAATCTCAACTCCATCAACGGGTACCAGCAGAGCGTGTTGTTCGTCCTGATGTTGCTGGGGGACCTGAGCACCGTCAGCATCAGCGTCGTGTTCATCCGGCGATGGGTTTTCCGACGAGAGCTGTCGCATCGGGTGGACAAGAGTGCTGCCGCGAGAGCCGTGTTGGCCGAGATCGATCAAGAGCAAGCCCGGTCCCGGCACCGCCACGGTCAACCTAGACAGAGGCGTATGCAGAAGAAACCTGGCTTGATATGGAAAAGCAAACACGAGCACCATCTCGGTGGCTTCCCCCTCCCTTGGCAAACCAGAATATGGAACGTCCTTACCGCAAAACCCTCAGCCATGCTACAGAAGCTCGAGCTGCTGCCGGAACATCATCGCTACCTTTCCTTTAAGCCGACACTGGACGGTAAGGGTCGGTTCAGAAAGCTGTCTGCGGCGGAATACGAAGAGCTGGGCGGAGTCGAATACCGCGCCCTCGTGCTGCTATCGTGGATCCTACCGACATACACCGCGTTCTGGATATTTCTCACCATGCTAATCCTCGCACCTTACACTTCTGGGTATGAGCCGGTCGCTCGTACCATCGAGTTCTCCCAGCCTGGTCACCTGTCTCCCGGCTGGTATGGTGTTTTCACCGCGCTATCCAGCTATACCAACTGCGGGTTCAGTCTTCTCAGTGCAAGTATGATACAGTTCAAGAGCAACTGGCTGATCCTGATCGTTACCGGCACGGCCATCCTCGCGGGCAACACCTTTTACCCCATCTTCTTGCGCTGCTACATATGGCTTATCTGGAAGCTTACGCCGGGCTCTTCGGAACGGCATCATGCGCTCTCCTTTCTTCTACATCACCCGAGGAGATGCTACCTATGGCTATTTGACAAGAAGACAACTTTGGTACTCACTGCGACGCAATTTGCCCTGATCATGGGCGAATGGGTGCTCTTCGAAGTTCTGAATATCGGCCAGACCGCCGTGTGGGACATACCGCCGGGCACGAGGACGATGGACGGCCTCTACCAGTCCTTGGGCACGCGAAGCTCCGGCTTCTACATCGTCACCATCTCGAGTATTGCCCCGGCCATGCAGATCATATACATCGTGGTCATGTACCTCAGTGTATTTCCGATCCTCGTATCGCTCCGCAACACCAACGTCTACGAAGAACGCAGCGTGGGTCTCGATACCGAGGAGCTCGACGCGGAATCGGCGACGGAGCACAAGAGGAAGCGCCAGATGTACCTCGGAGACCTTACGGGGTGGCATATACGCCATCAACTCGCGTATGACCTGTGGTGGATCGTCTTGTCCTGGGTCCTGATCTGCATCGTAGAAAGGGGCCAGCTGAACGGTTCGGCGCCGGGCTACGACAACTTCTCCATCCTGTTCGAAGTCGTCTCCGCCTACGGCAACTGCGGGCTCTCCCTGGGGGTTCCGTACGACGACTACTCGCTCTGCGGCACCTTCCACACCCTGAGCAAGCTGATCATGATGACGGTCATGCTCCGGGGCCGCCACCGCATCCTCCCCTTCGCCATCGACCGCAGCATCATGATCCCGGGCGAGGGCACCATGGCGGCCCTGGATCGCGAGTACGGCGGCAACCTGGACGACTCGGCGGAGGTGATCCAACGGATCAGACAGGCAGAGCGTGGATACCAAGCGGAAAGTCCTGACGGTAGGCAGGACCCAGAACGCGTTGATGCGTCGGAGAACTCGTGACAAGACCGGTAGGTCCTTCACCGAGTCAGTCGACTGACCGCACGAACCGCCAGAAAACAAGGACACTAGGTGCCTGCCAAGAGAGCTAGGCGCGGGGAGTTCCGGCACCTACCTGTCCCTGGAACTGCCAGTAACCAGATCTGTACCAGTCCGAGGACGAAGGGGATCAAGTGGGCAAAACCACTGTGTCGGAATGGACCCGAGTTGACTGGTGATTTATTGATGGTTGTCCAGGGTGAGAAAAACTCTAACTCTAGACGATCAATCGCTCCGGAGACACAGGCATGCGACAAGGAGTTCGCTATGAGTTATCACATACGAGATGCCGGGTAGATCCACTCAGCCTTAAACCCCCCTTGAAAAAATGACAAGACAGCCAAGTGAAGATGAATAAAATAAAAGCACACTGCAACAAGGAGGTGTGTCTTGTGTGTGTTCGCAAGGTTTTCGTACGCGACGGTTCCGACTAGGTTGCTGGCCACCTTACTAAATAGGGCAACTTGAATACCCACCATGGTACAGACTAGGTAAGTAAGTAACTTAACTTACAGTCATGCACGGACAGTTCTCTCAGCCCTGAGCCGCATAGTCATACTCGAAAAATGGACCCGCTGCCTGGTCCAGGACATAAGTTATCTACCTACTAGTCGACCGGTGAGCAGGGTCATGGTGGATATACCTACCTACCTACTACCTATACTGAGACGCGACGTGACACGGACAAACGCACGTTCACAGAGATCAACCGACGACTCGTTCCTGTCGACTTGCCGGTTCTCATCATCACCTTGCCGTGGTCTTTTTTCTTCACCAAAGCCAGACCTGAGTGCCAGGAACATGATGGACATCGATGATAGAGGCCGAGGTCGAGATGGTGGTAATGGTGGTTTCGTAAGCAGACCACCGACGAAGATTAGCAGATCGATAAAGTTACATAAAGTACCGTACCAGTACCCTACCTATCCGGGCGAACTGGCCCTTTCAGGATGTCATCTGGGAAGCGTCCACGGTCCGCAACCCGCACCCGCGCACAGACGAGGTCGTAGTCGTAGTCCTTGGCGGTGCAATGCCACCGTCCTTCTCCCCGCATCTGCCTGATTGGCTGGTTAAGTCGAAGGGGAGGTATAGAGGTATACATTGTCACTTCGTACTGTAGTGAACGGCCTGGTTGGGTGGCTGAATGAATAGGTAGTCTCCAGACCAGACAGACCCTGGACCTGTCAAAGTCCGGAGACAGCCATCAAAACGGCCTGACGTGCCAGCATGCGCCTCCCAGACATAAGATTTCCTCTCTCCCTCGGTCCATTCTATTTTGTTCTGTCGTGCTTCCGTCCCGAACCCCCCCGTTCCGCATACCGCAGATTGGCGATGATGATGATGTTTTTATAAGCCAAGGCAACGCCCGACCCGGTTGCGACTCGTGATCTGTCTATTGCCGACGTCCATCACGTTACCTACTCGCATCTCTGACCTCTATGCGTGGAACATACCACCCCAGCTGTTAGGCTGCCACCATGGATCCCTCGGTCGACCCTTCAACTTTACCCCATGACCACCGGGGAGGCGTCGTGGTAGGCGTGGCCTGTCTGATGTGCAGCATCGCTACCGTTGCTGTAGGCCTTCGCTTTTATACCCGCGCTGTCCTGATCAAACAAGTCGGTCCAGATGACTACCTAGCCTTGCTAGCACTGGTAAGCAAGCACCCGTCGAGCACCGAGGAAAGGCTGCCGGAACAGAGGAACTAAAGCACAACCTGAAGCTAATAGCTCTGGCTACTGGGGTCTCCCAGTCTGTAAGTAAGTCATCCGACCCTCATTGATCGCGTGTTCAAGTCCATCAGCATCCCCCCTGACTGTCTTCAGATGCACTCTATGGCCTGGGCAAGCATGTATGGGACTTACAGGGTCCCCAGGAGACTATGGAATATCTCAAGGTAGGTCTAGGTCTACTACCACTTGCTCCCATGTGAACCCACCTTGACTTGACGTCTTTCCAGCATTTCTACGTCTCCATCACATTATACAACTCCGGACTCATGTTCGTCAAGCTCACCTTCTTGATGCAATACTACCGCGTCCTGGCCGTCAAGAAGATGCATACCATCTGTATAGTCGCCATGGCCATTATTGGCTCCTGGAGCCTGTCGCAAGTGCTCGTCGGCATCTTCATCTGCGACCCGATCGCGGGATTCTGGGACTCCTCCCTGAACGCGACGTGCATCCCGAACCTGCCCCAGTGGTACATCAACGCCGCCGGCAACATCGCCACCGACCTCGCCATATTCGTCCTACCGATGCCCGTTCTCGGGCACCTGAACCTGCCGAGGGTACAGCGTCTCGTGCTCATCGGCATTTTCAGCCTGGGTTTCTTGTCCGTCGCCCTCCCTCCCTCCCTCCCTCCCCTCCCCTCCACCTCGACTCGACTCAACTCGACGGACGCGATTGCTGACGTGGGTTCCCCATCTATCTAGCACCTGCGCCATCTCCGTCATCCGCATCAAGTACCTGAAGCAGGGGGGGGACTCGACCTACGAGAACGTGGACGCGTCGGCCTGGTCCATCACGGAGCTCTGCTCCGGCGTCACCTGCGCCTGCCTGCCGACCCTCCGGCCCCTGGTGTCCAGGTGGGTGCCCTCGCTCTCCTCCCGCCTGCACCGCTCCGACAGCCGCGGCTACCACCGGCGCCGGTCCTCCGCCGGCTCCAACGCCACCAACGACGCGTCCGCCGCCGCCGCCGCCGCCGAGCCCGGGAGCTTTAGCTTCAGCTTCAGTAGGCACCGCCGCGGGAGCTCCAACGCCAGCCATGGCTTCCGCGGCGCCAGCATCGAGGAGCTGTTCACCTTTAAGGGCCTGCACCGGATCCGGAGCGCCGAGGCCTACCCGGGCGGCGGCGGCGGCGGCGGCATCACCATGGGAATGGGCCTGAAGAGCGCCAAGGAGGAAAGCCTGCACAGCGACGACGGCGACGGCGGCGGCGGCGGCGGCGGCGGAGGCGGCTCCCCGACCACCCCCGTATCCCCGCAGATGGTCCACTACCCGGCCGGCCGCAAGGCGCACCCGGACACGAGCTGGCTGCTGTCGTCCGTGACGACCGAGATCGGCACCAGCAACAGCCCCCGGCCGGACGCGGACCGGGACCGGGACCGGGGGGACCGGCCGGACCGCTCGATCCGCGTCAAGCACGACGTGGTCATGGAGGAGAACTACTCGGCGCGCTTTCTACGCGGTGGCGACGAGCCGGCCGCGGTGCTTCGGTCTTGATTAGGGGGAGGGGGCGCCGGGCGGGCGTTTGTCCGTGACTGACGAACGGGCGGACGGCCTTACCTATGTTTAATAACTTACTTAGGCATACGCTGTCCTACGAAAAAAAGAAGTCATGATCATATCCACGTTATGAAAACCACTGGTAAATACACCAACTATATATAACCTGAGATAATATAAAACAAAATCGAGTTATGGAAAGGTGTCGGAAGAAGCAAAGGCACCCTGCCTACTACGTACACAGCGATGGCCCTATAGCCCGTAGGTAGGTAGTGAATGAATACGTGCGGTCGCTGGATTCGGGGATCTACACATGTAATAAGTAAGTAAGCAGCAGATCGTTGCGTCAAGCCGCAGCTGCGAGCCGCTCGGACAATACACACGCACACAAACCACTCACACACTGTCCAGCAAGCACCTGTCACTTGTGCATCTACTTACCTACTTCTTTACTTATTTACTTTACTTATCTGCCATGGTCGTACCGGCCTTCTTTACGTATTATTGACTGGCTACTGGTAAACCACCACCGAAGCCAGATGCAGTGTCGCTCGCCGAAGCTACCTTATTTATTCAGACCGAAGAGTTCGATCGCCACCGCTCACGCTTTACCACTCATGTACCTACCTAGGTACGTACAGGCTAACCTAGGTAGCTGCCACCGCAGAGCCAGCCAGACGGCCCGCCCCGGCTAAAGGGGTACGTACGCGAGACGCAGCCAAGACTGCGACGCGACGCGACGGGCCTTCGTAGCTACCTACCCCAACTCCGTGCTTCGAGATAGAGGGGGGGCCGGGGGCGAGGCATGGGCTTTTCGCCAAATCCGGCTTGTTCAATAGGGAGCCAGTCATCAACCAGCCTGGGTCATCAGTCTCGATGTGGTCTTTTCGTTCTTGAAACTTTTGAATACGTGTCTGAGTCTAGTGTACGTGTCTGGTATGATGGCGTGTGAACTGGTAGAATGCAGGATCTCGAATATACGCCTTGAGTGCTCCAGAGTTCACGCCCAAGAACCCAGATTCCGGTGGCTCTGCCTGTGTACATATATACATACATACCTACATACATACCTCCGAAAAGGCACCCAAGCACCCAGACGAGCGACCAGTCCGCAAGCCAAGCCAACAAATACGACGACGACGCCGTATACCTACCTAGCTACCTATACCTCCCCCAGGTATAACGTACACTGCTTCCGAGTGCACCTACCTAGTCATCCAGGTTTTTTTTTTCAGGCGTGAGTGACCCTCCTCGCTTCTGCTGACTCCAGAACACTCACTCACTCACTCACTTACTTGTTGGAGTCGTGGAACCAGACTTCGGGACATCGCGGTAGGTAAGTACAGTAGCGCCCGCTCGCTCGCTTGCTTTTGCCCTCCCAGAAGACCGCATTGGGCGGGCGAAAGCAGCACCCGGGAGCTTGCGCGCCCCCCCGAGGGGACGTAAGTACGCACGGCGGTGGCGGCCTGCAGCAGCATCGGGCAGCCCAGGGTTTCTCCCATCCTGCGCGTCCAGACCGTCCGTCCGGCGCTGGGAGGTAGGTAGGTAGGTAGGTAGGTAGGGTGCAATGGCGTTGACATATGCAGTCTACCTAAGTACCTACTTACTTACCTACCGTACCTACCTAACCACCTGCGGAGCGCCGATCCGCGTGGCTGCTGCTGCTGCTGCTTCTTCTTCTCCCCGGAAGCGAAAGGGCCGTGGTCTTCTTGTCCGGCAACCCGCGTGGCGATGGGCGTGTTGTTAGCTTTTCTACCTGCCTGCCGTACATGTTCCGATGCAGCCTGCCTTCGCGGCGCGGGTTCACTCATGCATGAGCTGCGGCGACGGCGACGGGAACAACCGCCGGCGTATACCTCTTAGTACCAAGCCATACCGGCAACCAGGCCCCCCCCTTTGGTGATCGGGACTCCTCAGTAAGCTTCCAGTAAGTACCTAGTAGGTACCTGGTCCAAGCTGATTCCAGCCCCGACGTTCACTTTCACCGGGTGCAGTGCAAGCCCCCGTGGGACCGGGAGCGGCGGGGACGCCTACCTACTATACGCAAGGCGGAGGAGGAGGAGGGAGCGAGGGACGGAGGGAGGGAGAGCACAGACGCCGCGGTCCCCAGCACCAATCCCACAGCGTCTGGACCCGTGTAACCGCACTGCCGTCTAAGCTCGAATACTTCTCTGTGCAAGCGCCAGGAGGCCAAGGTCTTACTTGTCTCCAGCCAGCCAAGGCGACGCTGCCACCAGGCATCGGTCCCTTGCCCCCCCCTGTCCTTCGCAGTAGCGGTCGGTGAGGCCGCCGACGGTCACGGAGCGAGTCGTCTCGAGACATAAATAAAGAAAGAGCCGTTAATGTTTCCTGGAACACAAGGTATGGTGTCAACCAATGCCGATGACTTCAAGGGACCCTGCATACCTGCGATCATGCTGGCGTTGCTGTCATAATACGAGTCAGGTACGCTGGTTAGTCGTCATGTTGTAGGCCAGAAGCTCGACAGCTATTTTGGGGGCTTCAGTAAGGAGAAAGGGGGGAAAGGCGTATCAAGAGAAACGAGAACAAAGCTAAGGAAAGGCAAAAAGGAAGATAGGAATGGGTGACTTTTGGACTGGAAGTGCCAATATCCATATGTTGCAGTAGCGTTTGACGTCGCGACATAGAGTGGGTTGGCGCAGCTCGTAAGAAGGGAGATATAGCCACCGGCGACAGACGAGACCATGTAGAGCAGAGGACTGGGAATCTCGATGCTTGGTCACGTCCGAAGTAACGTCCACGGTAAGGTATAACTGGTAGACGCGCATCTCCCTGGACGCGTTCACCTCTGTAATCACGTTCGTCAGGCACAACATACGTACGTCTACTGCCGCCAGCTGCGGCGAGGATATTTTCGGTAGAGGTTTTGCCTCTGTCAAAGGACCACCTTATAAGTACTTACGTACGCGCTGAACCGCACCGCTCATCTATCGTTCACATCGTACCCAAAGCCGACCAACCGTTGACCAAATCGACCCGAACTCTATGGCATCGAAGATACTATACACTCTGGATTGTCCCGCACTGGCGAAGCTAGTGTTGAAACACCCGATATGGAAGATCCGTACGTAGATAACAGGTAGGTAGATACCGGACCTGAGTTAAAACCGCGACCTCAACTTAAAGCGTAGGCAGAGCCTCGATCGTGATCTCCTCGTTGGCCATGGCATCCACGGTGTTCGGGTCACCCTCTTCGCGCGTGGGCACGCGGACATATCCATCCTCTTTGAGGTACACTGCGTCATTATCAGCACATTGCTTGCTTCTCAAGCCCCAATATCCCAACGAGTAAAGGGGGTCGGGGATACGCATCGACTTACCATGCGGCCTCACAAACAAGCTTCCCAGAATAGCCAGTCCGAAGAGAGACGCAATAACGACGAAGAAAGCCTGGGGGAAACTCTCGATCGTTGCTGCGTAGATGCCATTGAAGAACATGGGCCCAAACACCCGGCCCAGGGCATGCAGCAATCCCATGGCCCCAAGCAACGCCCCCGTGCGCTCGGCCGGTACATGTTTAGTAACGGCGCTCTGGATGGTCGCGCCGGCAAGCCCACCAAAAGCGGTGATGATTCCGCACAGGATGAAGAGCTCTTGTCTTCGGACGAATATGTACCCCGCGAGGCCGGCAGCATCGCTGACGAGCGCGAAGCGCAGGAGCCATACATCGAGGTTATCCGCGCCCGAGTTCGTCTCGACAACATGGACGCTACCGCTGCCCTGCTGATCACGAACACGCTGCTCCTCCTGCTGCCTGCGGCGCATGGGACGGATGCGGAAGATGTACGTGAGCAGTGGGAGGGTACCGAGAAGGATGAAGACACGCGCGAGGAAGATGATGGAGACGAAGCGGCTGGCCTCGAGGGTGCCCCAGTTGAACATGTACTTAGAGTACAGCACAATCACCGTGCTGGCGCCCATAGCAGACGCCATGACGATGCCGTCAATCAGCGCCAGCAGCACCATGTTGCGGCGCAGGGCAGCGTTATGGCGGCCGCTGGGGACGAGGATCTTGAGAGGTGCCAGCGGGTTCGAGGTCAACACAACGGCCAGCCAGGTGCCCGTGTAGTCGGTGAAAAACCCCGAGAGGCGCGGGCCAAAGGTGCGGATGAGGGTCTCGGGCAGCGCCGCTTCCATCGTCTCCCGATCGGACTTGTGTTTCTCGCGCGCGAGGGTTTGCCGTTTCTTCGAGAGCGACTCCGGGAGAATGAACCAGTAGTAGCCGATGACGACTAGGTGGCAGCCCAAAACGAGGTAGAAGACGGAGACCAGGGACCCGGTCAGCTTCACGAAGTAGCCGGCCAAGAGGGGGCCAAAGGCCAGGCCGGCGAACAGACAGGAGTGCAGATAACCGATCTTGACGCCGCGCTTGGATGGCTCGGTGCAGTCACTTGTGTAGGACATACCCAGCACGCTGCCAGCGGTGAAGGAGCCCGCGATACCGTCGAAAAAAGCGCCAAGGATCATCCAATGGTAGTCGACGGACTCGGGATACTTGGCAGCGAGGATGGTGATAACTTCGTTCAGCACGCCGCCGAAGGAGGAGATGACCATCAACCGCTTGCGGCCGAAACGGTCTGATAGTGCGCCCAGCTTGGGTGCAGTGATAGCGCTGAGCCCGCCGGTCAGGGCACTGAGGATGAGGGTGAAGGCCGCGACGTTCTTCTGGATCACGGCAGAGTTGCATTGGGGGTTCTCGGCACCCATGATCACGGGCTTAAAGGTGAAGTCCGGATCCACGAGTTTGCGGTCCGCAAAGTACTGGTGGCAGACGAGGTCCACGATCCTGCGATTCTGGTCAGTCCACTATGTTCTTCTTATGCCCATCTTCATGAACTCTCACAGATCGAGTCTGGGCACGAGGATGCCGCCAAAGGCCAGACTGAACAGGCAGTATGGACCGATAAGCCAGTAGACCTGGTTCTGGGATCAGCAACAGTGGCCATGCGGTAGGGAAGTTGTACGCGAGCTGATCGCCAAACATACAGACGGTCTTCTCCACCATGGCAAGCCATGAAAGTCGTCTACCGGTGTCGCATCTTTCCTTTGCTCCTCATCGTCATCTGCACCGTTACCATCGCCATCGTTGCTGCCGCCGACAAGCGGCGAAGTCTCCGAAGCTTCGTCCCCGCCTTCCGCCTCGCGGTCGATCATTGTTATATGCATGCTGCCATACTTGGTGCCCGGCCGCCTCTCGGTCGTCATCTTGTCGTTTCACAATGGGGTGCCTGAGCGCGCTCGGATATCTGCGTAGAAAACGTCGCTAGGGGAGTTGCCCTTCGTGTACTCGCTCGCGGAGACAAAGCCAAACTCGACGAGGGGTGGAGAGAAGTGAGTATACGCTTATCGGTTCGTAAATCGTCGATATCGGGCCTCATGTGGGAAGTCCGTAGCTTGTCTCGGGAATGCGGGAGCGTAGATGGGTAGTAAGACTGGCTTAGATGAAGAAGTTAAGAAGCCCTGCTCCATTACCGAGAACAACGACTGTACAATGTAACCTTGGGGTTTCGCGGTACGGGCATCATCGACAGGCGAACAACTACAGGCGATCTCGGGGGGGAGGGGGATGGGGAGGAAGAGGAGGATGGGAAAGCAAGAAGAAGAAGTGGGCGATATGGAACAATTCCATATCTCTTGGCTGGACTGTCGGATACCTTATGATCAGAAATAGCTGGGCGCTGGGGAAGCTCGGTAAGGACCAGGATGTCAAGTCCGAGTGTGGGTCGTGCGCGGTGTTGGATCCCGCGTCGATGACGACTTTACTCTCAGCTCAGCTCTGCTGCTCCGTAAGCAGTCCTTACGTGGGACCAGCGGCACGACATCCCTGTCCATGCCCTGTCTCGCCTTGTTTGTAGGGGACGTGAGGGAAGCCGGGGAGGTTGATTGATAAGCCCAGGCCCGTCAAGCCCGTCCTCCTGCAAGTGCAAGTTGCTGCATTGGCTCTGAATCCACTCATCGGCGCGGAGACTTTCCAGTGACAACGCATTAATAATGGAGGCCCTGATCGAAGTGAGTTCGTAGGCCGCGGACAACTGGACGGCGTCGATCGACTTGCTAACGCCGTCCTGGCCGTCTCACTGGACCAATCAAGCTGGGAACCCCCAGATCGACGCATGTAGATCTATCTGCCGAGTCGACTTTTTGCAGCTCTTCAGCGCAACAAATGTGTCTTGGCTGCTGTTCATTCTCTAAAGAGCCGGAGTTCTATCAGTGGCCAGTTCCGAACTCCACGCCGTTCTTCCTCCTCACGATGTTCTCTTAGATTCGATCAGCTTTTCGGAACTCCTTCAGATGCTCGCAACGAATATGTACCCAAAATGATATCGCTACAGGCTTTTAAGCCCCTTCCCTTATATATATAAGTACACGACCGTACACGAAGTACATTGTCGAATCGCCAGGCCGGGATTATACCGCAAATGCGTGTTCTTGTCCAGCGAAGAACTTCTTCGACTCGGCACATCGCTCGCTCTTGCATCCTGGACACCTGAGTCCCATCTGGTAAGAGCAGGCGATGCCGCTGTCCAAGTGGCTTTTCGCGATGTCGGCGAGCGCATTGATGAAGATGGGATTGCCGTTTAGACTCTCCACCCGCTTCACCGTGTCCTCGTGGCCGGATTCCCCTATCACTTCCTTGTCGAGCTCAAAGAGCGTCTCGATGTGGTCGGAAGTGAAAGCAATGGGAATCAAAACAAGGTCCTTCTGCCCTTTGTTGATGTATTCCTCCACCGTCGTCTGCGTCTGCGGCCCCAACCACGGTTGAGGTCCAACCTGCGACTGCCAGCATAGTCTATAGGGGTTAGAGAACTTCAAACGCTGCATAACCGCATACACTGTAGCAGCAACCTCGGGAGGATACGGGTCACCTGTAATACTGTTAAATATTGTCCTGTGAGGTGAACAGATTGTACCGTACCTCTGTTCACAACAGTCATCGGTAGACTGTGTGCAGAAAAGAGCAATACCGCCTTGCTCCTACGCTCTTCGGGATATTCCATAAGAGTCTTCTCGATGTTGCTGGCAAAGGCATCGACCAGTCCAGCGTGAGCTGGCCATCGGTCAATGACGCTCCACTGGATGGTGCCGGCAGACTCCTTTCCTTCTAACCGTTGTCGCCACTTCCAGAGCTCATTGAGACTGCTGCCTGTCGTCGAACAGGAATATTGAGGGTACTGGGTAAATGCGACAGCTCTTCCTCCTTTGCCATTTCCAAACCCATCAGCCAGCATCTTGGAGTACATCTCTTCTGTCAGCGGGTTGGCATAGCGAAAGGCAACGTAAGGTTTATGGGGAGCGGTTTCGGGCGATAATCGGTCGAGGATCTTGCACATCTCGGCGTTCTGGTACTCCGTCCACTTGCGGATGGGCGATCCTCCTCCAATTTCCGCATACTGCTTTTGGATCTTGGGAGTTCGTCGCTTTGCAAGCAGAGGTCCGATATAGCCCTGCAAACGGCCAAGGGGTATCAAGTCACCGTCTGACTACTCCGAGGTTAGAATGACGGCACGGTGCAAAGACAAGAGGACTCGCCGTACGAATAGATTGCTCAGGAAATCATGGACCTCGTCGGTGGTGGAGGGACCGCCCATGTTCAGAAACACCATCGCCGTGGGCCCTTTGGAACCAACGGAGTTTTGAGTGACGGGCGGGACCGGTGTCGCAAACGAGCGGCTTTGCAGCGTGCGACTCTTCGGGATCCGGAGACCTGGCGACGCTGATGATGATGCTGCAGCAGGGCTGGATGCGGCGCCAGCTGCCCTCCGCGACAGCTGGGTTAGAGTATGCCGACTGGCCATGGTGAGCACCTTCCGTGATTGTAGTGCCTGAAGTCGGTCCAAGCGCGTGAAGATTCTCCTTGACAGAGATAGAGACGTGCCCGACAATATGGAATATAGACAGAATATTGCGACAGTCAAGCTCCAGCGTGGCCGAGAAATCGACCGGTCAATGACAGCATGTTCTATTTCGGCAGTCCGAGCTACCTGCGAAACGTTAGACCCGTGACGCCGTGTTGCAAACATCCACCCAATGGGAAGCGTCTCATTGCCCAGCGAACTCAGGCAGCTCAGGCAGCTCGGCCCCCACTGCGGCCGCCGCGGCACTCTGCCCGCGGGTACCTTATGACTTTATCGGTGGTTTTGAGGTCACCTGAGTTCGCGACTGCCTGCCGCGACTGCCTGTTCCGTGCCCCGTCTCATGCCTCTGCTGGACGCGACCCGACTACCAGAGGTGGTCTTTGCGGTGTCTGCCTGGACGCCCACCTTGGACCATTCCAATCAAGTGCATCGAGGCAAGATGTTCTAGGCTGATAACATTCCCGCAAATACATATCACCCGCTACCCTTCACACTTCTTCGCCTACTTTGGTGCTCTTCTGCCAATCTTGTGAATGACCCAGCAAAAAACACACCATCTCCCTATACGACAGTCGGTAGGTGGCAAGAGTCACCCATATCGTTCAAAGACTATGGCGGACAAGGGTGACTATGACAGAAAGGAGGACGAGGACGAGGAAGAGGACGAGCTGAACGAAACTGTACGCATTCACTTCACTTTCAGGGAAACCCCCACTCAACCGTATACAACAGGACTACAAGGCTCAGAAGGATGCACTCATCTTCGCCATTCGGGTCAGCGACTCCATGCTGAAGCCTCCTCCGCCTTCCGACGACAAGAAGGCCGACAAGGACCCGCCTGTCTATGCTGCATTGAAAAGCGCTTATCAGGTCATGCAGCAGCGCATCATATCAAATCCTAAGGATATGATGGCCATCATCCTCTTTGGCACTGAGAAGACCAAGCGCAGCGAAGGCCAGACTTTCGAGTGCCCGCACTGTTATGTCTACACCGACCTTGATGTGCCCGCTGCCGAAGACGTGAAAGCCCTGAAGGAGCTAGTGGAGAATGGCGAGGACGCGGATGAGGTTTTGAAGCCCGCTAAAGAAACGACAATAATGTCCCATCTGTTATTCGTCGTCAAGCACCTCTTCAGTACCAGAGCGCCCAACTTCGGGTCCCGAAGGCTATTCCTGATCACAGACGATGACGACCCTCATGCTGCTGATCCAGAAAGGGCCAAGCGAAATGACGGCTCGGCTACCCAAGCCAAGGATTTGTACGACTGTGGTGCCAAGATCGAGCTCTTTCCGATCATTTATGGAGACTCCAAGTTTGACTTCAGCAAGTTTTACGACGTACGAGCCCTCTGTTAATCCACACTGAAGTACCCACTAACTGGCTATAGGATATCATCTATAGAGACCCAGCTGCAAGCCAAGTAGACCCAACGAGGGTAACTACTTCTCGATCTGGGGATGGTCTCACCTTGTTGAACTCTCTGGTCTCCAAGATCAACTCCAGACAGACCCCCAAGAGAGCATATTTCAGCAACATGTCGTTTGAGCTTGGCCCTGGCCTAACTATCTCGGTGAAGGGCTATATCATCCTCCAGAAACAGGCACCGGCTCGAAGCTGTTATGTCTGGCTTGACGGCGAAAAAGCGCAGATTGCGGTGGGCGAGACGTCCCGCCTTGCCGAGGACAGCGCGAGGACAGTCGAGAACACGGAGGTGAAGAAAGCCTATAAGTTTGGAGGTGAGTTTGTCAAGTTCTCCGAAGAGGAGCAAAAGTCGATTAAACAGTTTGGTCCACCCGTGATCCGGATTATTGGATTCAAAGACCGACCCCTTTTGCCATTCTGGGCGTCGCTCAAGAAGTCCACCTTCATCTTCCCAAGTGAGGACGGCTACGTTGGCTCCACTCGCGTCTTTACAGCTCTGTGGCAAAAGCTACTAAAGTCTAAGAAGATTGGACTTGCGTGGCACATTGCGCGGGCCAACGGCAACCCTCAGCTCGTTGCCATCATACCTTCTCCGCCCCAGTCGGACGAGAAGTCGGGATCATACTCGATGCCCGCAGGCTTGTGGCTCTATCCTGTCCCGTACGCAGATGACGTGCGCGAAGGCCCCGAAAAGCCAAAGATGATCCGCACTACCAACGAGCTGACCGACAAGATGAATACGGTGGTACGGCAGCTCCAGTTCCCCGGTGCTTCGTATGATCCATCGAAGTATCCGAATCCATCACTTCAATGGCACTACCGAATCCTGCAGGCTCTGGCATTGGAAGAGGAAGTACCGGAACAGCCCGACGATGCGACCATGCCCAAGTACCGCGCTATACACAAACGCTGCGGTGGGTATATCCAAGACTGGTCGAAGATGGCAGACGATGCTCTGGAGAAAGTACGAGAGCAGCAGGCGATCAAGCGCGAGCTGGATGGCGACGAGGACGAGAACTCGCGGCCAGCTAAGAAGCCAAAACCGACTACAACGAAAAGTAGTGCTGGTGGAGGTGGGCTCAGCAATGCGGAACTCAAGAAGCGGGATAAGGCAGGTAGTCTGTCCAAGCTGACGGTTGCGGAACTGAAGGCTGTCATGGGCGAACGAGACCTAGACACCAAGGGGCTCAAGAAGGAACTCGTTGAGCGGCTTGAGCAGTGGATTGAGGATAATGTGTAAGATACCGTCGCAGTCAAGGCATCTGGAACGCGACAGCTCCTGTGGGCGTGGAGTGCATACATCTTACTGGATCATGTGAACTGGCCAGTGTGTTCAAGGTACCACGACACGGTCCATTCATCGATGTCCTGTTTGCAAGAGCTTGGGACCTCTCGGTGTATGAGGTTGATACTCTGTAAAATGAGTAAGGTGCTACCTACCTAGTCTGAGTGGGGAACCGTGCGCGCCTGAGTGAAGACATGGTAAACCCTTGATAGGAAAGGTGTAGGTGTAGGTATTGAAGTTTTATGACTGCAATGCAGTTTGGGCAAGGTGCCCGGATAGAAGCATCGTGTTGCCGAGTGCAGGTGGCCAAGCCCAGCTGACTCAGCCAGCGCCTGCAGCGGCGCGTCGGCGTGGGTTCTGCTTCCCCATGATTTGCCCATTGCCCGCCTTCTGCCCACTGGCGCGTGCCCGCGCACCCTGCAAGCCTCCGTTTCTCTGCCACACCAGAAAGCAATCGGCATCGTTCGTCGCAACTTCACCCACGGCGTGCCATCAGGCCTGGCAAAGACCAGCACAGCAAGTCAATCAAGCATCCATTCCCAGCGTAACCGCGCGACCAACTCAAAATGGATGCATTTCTGGATGCGACTCGGTCGAGCCATGTCTGCACCTCTGTCGAAGACCTCCGCAACAACCTTCGTCATGTTATCGCCTCCAAGTCCAGTCCAGACCGTGCCCAGCACGTTTCCTGCACCTTCGAGTTGCGACCGAATTCCATATTCTACCTGACCGCGGATGCCGAGAATGCGAACGGGGACGGTGTTGAACCGACAACGGCACCGGACTTGCCAGTCTCGCGAACCGTCACTGCTTCGGAGACTGTCCTCAACCAACCCCCCGACAATCCCGTTCTCCAACGATCGGTCGCAAAGCATATCGTGAGCGCTTTGGGAGCCGAAGATGGGAGCTCGTGGACCACGCGATCCGTGATACGAAACACGCAGGGTTGGACTCTTACCTACATCTGCAAAGCCTCTCGACAGGCCTGGGATCGTGCAAATGCAAAGAGTTCCGAACGACCTCCCATTGCCAGCTTCAGTGGAAATGGTGGCCTTGACCCGACGAATCTCTGTATGGATCGTCCTTCTTCGTCAATACTGCTTGTGAAAATACCTAGGTACTGACCTTCTTGCAGCTCGTCCCGCATTTGACTGTCGCGGATCTCTCACCATCGCCTTCTCGAAATTCAGCCGGGAGATTTCGGTCAAGTACGAACACACGCCACTCCACCGAACGGTGAAAGACCTAGTCGATCGTCTCGCGCCTTTAGAACCCCCGCCGCCGGTTAACAACGGAAACATGGGCAGCCAGAAGACGCCAAAAGTCAAACGACCACCGCCTGCAGAAGGCGAGGAGGGCAGCAGTCGCAAGAAGCGCCAGAAGAAGAAGAAGGGCAATGCCCCTGAAGCTCCTATGGATGGAACCTCAGCCGACGGTCAAGCTGAAGCTTCCAATGGCACCGGCGCAGCTCAAAACGATATTCATTTGACCTCAATTCTCAACGTGCCACCTGAGGAGGCTGAACGCCGACGAACAGTGGCGATGAATCTCCTTTCTTCCCGTGGTATTCCACCGGAAACTCTATCACCGGAGCAATTCAACATCTTCGCGAACCAGGCCCCTAACCTGCAGAGTTCCTCGCTCGAAATGCTTGCTAAGTACGGTGCAGAGCGACTGAGGATTGTGCACCCAGACGATAAGGATCCGGCGGCCTCGGCATCATCTACTCCTGTCCCAGCCCAGTCGGCGAACGCTACCACTGCTACTGGTACTGCAGCAGCTCCTGCGACCACAGAGACTCCAACGAAGAAAAAGAGGCGCAACACGAAGAAGAAGTCTGAAGCGAATGCAACCGAGGAGGTCTCGATTGGAGATGGCGCGGTGGTGCCTGTTGAGGAGAACGGCGACTTGGGCACAACAGACTCGGCATTGAAGCCAAAGGCCAGGAAGACGCGAGGGGCTTGCGACACCTGCAGGCAGAACAAGAGAAAGGTTTGCCCCTCTGGTGTCAGTTGTTTTGGACTCGGTGCTGATCATGATTCCAGTGCGGCAAACAGCACCCAGTTTGTTCGACCTGCGCAGACTTCGGAGTGGATTGTGTATACCTTCCACCGAAGCCCCGGAGGAAGTCAGGTAAATTGCCTGAAGTTGGCGAGCAAGCTGACACTGATGGTGCTGAGGATTCTGAGCTATTCCCATCCCACGCACCGTATCAATCTGACGTCCCGCCACCGCCTATGCATACACAACATACACAAGAGCCTACACCAGCCCCAGTCGAAGAGGCACCTGTTGCCCCAGCCCCGGCCCCGGCCCATGAGCCATCTGTTGCTCCAGCTCTCGAGCCGGCCGCCCCCGCTCCCGCCCCCGATCCAGACAATGAGGAATTCATACCAGACCCCAACATTCTTTCGGGACCGGTGGAACATTCTGCTACGGCTCCACAATCTTCAGCAACTGATTACTTCAGTAACCAACCTCAGAATGGTGGGCTGACTTTCCCACATGTATCCGGCTCCCACGTCTCGGCTGGGACGATGCCGAATCTCTCGTACTCAGACAATGTGCCACAGCATACGAACGAGCAGACCACATCGCGTCAGACGGCTGGCTTAACTTTTCCAGCTGTGAACGTGCCTCAACAGACGCCACAGCACCCAGGCCTGACCTTTCCACAGCCTACCACCAGGTCACCTACTGCACAGAAGCGGGCCTCGACAGGTGGTAGACGCAGTCTTCCATCCGCCCAAACTAGGCAGACTCCTGTGCCACCGCCTCACATCCCTGCTCAGACCCCCTCGCCTACAATGACGCAGCAGCAGGTTGGTAAGCGACCGAGATCACGCAAGTCTGGGCCTGACCCAAGTCCTCGTCAGGCATACGAGAATGTCCACCAGCCTGTCGCTCAGGCGCCGAGCCAGCCAGCGCCAAGCCATCAGTCTGTTGTGACGAGATCCCCCTACCAGAGCTCTGCTCGCGTGAAGTCGCGACAGGGGCAAAGATCACAGACCAACACGCCGGTCTCAAACCCTTCGCGTGCGCCGCCACAACCCGCTCAGCCCGCTGCTCAGCCAACGACCAGCACTGCGTACCATAGTCCAAGTGTCACGCCAACAGTACCGCAGTATGATTCATACTCCCGGTACAACACTACCACCGACAGCCAGTATTCCAGTAGCAGTGTGGACCAGCAGCCAACCAGGATCCCGTACGAGCCTGGTTCGTACCAGCCTCAACCCACCACCACAACGGCTTCTTACTCATCGACGCCATCGTACGACTATACCCGCACTGCAACAAACCCGAACCCTTTGTCCCAAGCTTTGAACAACTCGACGGGCTACGGAAGCTCCTCGACTGCTGCTAACAACCAGTGGCCGACTTCCCAGACGCGTGGCAGTCAGTCAGCAAACACCAACCCCTATTCCATGCCATCAGCTTCCGCTTCCACTTCTCATCCGTACAGCACGCGCTCGACTGACCATCGAAGTTCAGCTCCGAATGCGTCATATAACCAACAAGCCTCCGCGTACAATGCATACTCGTCGCAGCCGCAGAGTCATACTCAGCAGAGCCAACAGCATTGGTACGGGTTCCAGCCTGGTTCCGCTGGACACACAGGCAGCCAAGCCAGCTATAATACTAGCCGTGATCACGGCTATGGAAGTTCGCGTTCCGGCATGGCAGGCTATAGCAGTAATGAGTACGGCGACAGTGACCTCTCGTATCTGCTCCGAGCTAATGGTAACAACCATTAAGGCAAGACATGGCGACTCCGACTCTGCTCAGACACCAAACGAACCCATTCAGTCGTTCTGTGTATCGATGATTTGAATCATCCTATCGTTGCTGGCCCAATTTGGGTGCGAAGGAATGGCCCAAGCAACGGCGTCAGGTGCTCGACTGCTGACGCTTAAGTTTACCATGGCGCTATGCGTCTGGTATATATGGCTCTCTTTTGCTTTCAAAATATACCCTGCTCGAAGTGTAGGCGAGCGCCTGCATAATAGTGTACTTCAGGACGTTCTGGTTCGCCTGGTTTCAGCTTCCAGATTGCAGTCCGCATAGCCAATGTTCGGCTAACAATACGATGAATTTGCCATGTCTCTTTTTGGTATTTGTGAAGCCCTGAGCGTGTGATCTGTGCGCAGCTTACTATTAAGAGCCATTCCTAGGTCCAGCATGAGATGCTGGTGTACTCCGGGCACATTGCGAGCTTTATGTCATCATGCGCCGCGCCAACTGCCGTCGAGCCCTAGGCTAGGTGGTTGGAGGATCCGGGATAGGGCGTGGACGGAGATGATGAGTGCATATGTTAGTATGTGGAAGTAAACACTTGAAGCCGCTGGACGATGGTGGCTCTGGGGTTGTCACCAGCGCGGAGTAGAGTAGACTTGGGGATACCTACTTGATCTGGAGTGGCATGGGCAGCGGCTGTTTCCGTGGCTTGTCGTCAGGCTGGGAGTGCCTCAAAGCCATTTCGGGATTCCTGTTCTCCAGCCAGATGGTCTTACAAGCCCCAAGCTCGATCGATAGGTGTTCTACTCCTCGTCCGGATATGCTCTGCTCTGCTCCGAACAAGGCTCTTCTGAGTGGAGTCGACGCCGGGGCCCT
Organism: Xylariomycetidae sp. FL0641; assembly: GCA_022376655.1. NCBI lineage: Eukaryota > Fungi > Ascomycota > Sordariomycetes > Xylariomycetidae sp. FL0641. Next base: position 110,079 of record JAJJKE010000066.1, read on the forward strand.
GGCTACCAGGTTACGGCTCCCTGTAGAAGCACAGCACAATCAAAGATTCACAAAAGCATGGCATAAAGTTGGAAGAAGACGCAGCATGTAGGTCATCTCGGGTTTTATGTGAATCCGGCCGCCCGGGCATGATGTAGCAAAACTTCGTAATGTCCTTTGCAGGGAATTTGAAACCCCACTCACACCAGTAACCACTCCGGTACAGACCTCGCGCGGCGAGCCCGGCGTTCTCCATGGAGCTCATTCCTATCGTTAACTGGAACACACCGTTTGGTTTCAGGGAGCAAGGTGTCGCGTAGGCAGCTTTCGTGCTCGACTCGTGAATCGTAATTCGTAAGGTTTTCCAGGAGCTGCTCGACCGAGCAGCTCGCAAGGACAATATGTAGGTACTTGGTGTACAGAAGAAAAAAAAAAAAAAAAAAATCCACGCTCTTTACTAATCGATCAAAATGCCGTACATGCTGGCGTGAGGGTCGAAACAGACAGCAGGCGCGCCCTAATCCCGCGATACCAATATCTCGGTTGTTACTGCGATGCCGGTCTTATCCTGAACGACAACGCCGCCGAATATCGAGTCGTCGCTGTCCGATGTTCGCTCAGTACCCCCTTCTGACTTCTTGGTCGAAAGCGTTCTCGTATGCGGCCGATCGGTCGCGGATACGACCCCCGCCTCGCGATCACATCCTCCTTGTATGGTGGCGTGGTAGGCCTCCATCGCGACAATCGGTCGTTCATCCAGCTCGAATTGGTCCTTGGTGCGGAGCACGCTTGACTGCTTGATATATCGGCCGACACCGGTTCCATTCGTGTTCCGTCGAGATCGGTTCCCGTAGGCAGAGTTGTGGTCTTTGTAGTATCGAGCGGACGACAGGTTGAGTAAGGGGCTGAAGAGCCTCTTGAGTTGAGGGGCGCATGCAGCCAGGATTCCCACGTTCAACTGGCAACTAGCGAACCATAAAGTTAGTATCTGCGGCAGACGAACTTGCATAAGAGCACGGTCTCGGGGCCATTGGGTACTTACAAGCCCCAGAACTGGATGTTCAGATTGTACCCGTCGTGTTGTTTGCCAAACGCGATCTGATATATCGCTTTCACAATACCGAGACCAACAGCCAGCCATCCGAGGCCGAGAATTATTATCAGATAGATTCGGGCTCGGAGCTTGAGTTGCAAGCCCCAGATGACGGGTATCGGCAGAGAAGCCAAAGCAACGTCGGTGAAAATATTGAAAGCTGTGTTGACGAGGCCGAATGTGATGAACAGCTTTATGTCGTAGCATTTCGCGCCCGCATTGTGGTCCCAGTAACCACGTACGGGCTTGCAGTGCATGATCAGCGTACACCAAGCGAAGATACTGTAGACGACGACGAATACTGGGGTGATGGGTCAGTTGGACACGTACGAAAAGGCTGGCCAGAGCACTCACTCATCACTCCCATAAGTACTTTGTTAAACTTCTTGCTGGTGCTGAACCGGTAGAGTGACAAGGCCAGAGATATCTTTAGCAAAGCCAAGCCAAAAATATTGATGAGGGTTAAGGCGAAGTTCAAGGCGCCGAGGGTCGTTTGCGCCGACTTTTCGACATATTCTGTATGCTTGCCGAGCCCATAAGGTACTTGCCAGAAGTAACATATCATGGACCCTGTTGCGCTGATCTTGAACCGCCGAGTTAGTATATCAGTACGAAGAAGTGCGGCGCGGGAGTCAAGACGTACCGTAGCCAACAGCATGAACAGGTCGTCTCTGCCCGGCGCCTTGACCAGGGCCATTCGAGTGTACATCCTCAGACTGGCGACAATGATGGCGAAGACGTAAAGAGTTACCGTCACGCCCAAGACCAAACCAAGGCGGCTCTCCTGGGCCCTGGCGGGATCCCCCCCTTCGGGCCCCAAGTTGTTGGACGGCATCGCGGGAGCGGGTCGCAGAACAGTAGGCTGGCGAGAAAGATCGGATGCGGATCTCCAAGGTTTACAAGAAGGGACAGGATGACGATCACTGGGGGCGTCGGGATTATATCAAGCAGGACCTGCCGCCTGGGTACAGTAGGGAGGCCGGGAGGTAAGGCCAGAGCTTGATAGTGTCTGACGGTCCAGAACATGACGGTTCAGGACACACCACGTTGCTTGCCAGGATCGAGCTTTGTGGTAGAGGAAGAGGTCAGGCTGGCTGGACATTGCCGTATTTGGCATTCGCCAGGCAGAGAAGATCGAGTTTTTTCTAGACTTGGCCGCAACGCCGGGAGCGAGCGAAGCTAGAATAGATGCTTTACCCGCTCCGGTAACATTGTCGCATGGGTTTGTCCGTTGAGGTTGGCCCTGTCGCTTTTTCCCTGTGCGAACCATGCAGAGGGTACTTGGCATCCGGTTCCGGGAGAGGCTGGAGAGGCTGGAGAGGCCCTTCATTTCCTCTCCTGTCCGGAGTACCGTTCTCTGGTCCTCCTGGGACAGCGTACCTGCGTAAGGTATGAAGGTATGTGCCCGTCATCGTGGCCCAGCTCGACCTGATCTACACAGCAATCGGTGGAATCAATCGGAGCACGAGTTGTGTCGACATCCCCATTGTCCCCTCTTGAATCGTGGTCCACTGATCGTCTATTCGGTACTCCGTATAGCCATGGCCATCTTCCACATGGCAACCCGCCGGAACTCCCAAATATCCCCCCCCGGTTCAGACCATTCCCTCTTTCGACGGGACTTGCGAGAACGACAGAGGACCAGGTGCCTGCCTGCCTGCCTGCCTGCCTGCCTGCCTGGCCGCGGGATTGGAAACGCGCAGGGGTGAGTCGGGGCGACTTCTCGTCGAGCACCCATCGATTTGGAAGGCGTGCGTACCTATAGGATATCCCACCCCACGAAGTCGGCCGGGTGGGGTCGAGCAAGTAGGTAAGTAAGTAAGTACCTAGGTACTACACTGCACTAACCGAATAGGCAGGTGATCAGCGCTGAAATCCGAAAGGGCCCCTCCTCTGAACAACCTTACCAACATCAGCCCATGGGCGGCAAGGAGGGCCTTCTCACGAGTCACAACCTTCGGCCATACATACCATTTCATGTCGCTTGCTGGCTCGCTACGCTTTCGTGCAGGACCGGTAATGATTCTGCAATGACCACCAGCTGGCAGCTGCCCCCGTCGCCCGTCCCGGCATCCACTGGAGCCACTGTGCGCTCGCTTTCCCCCCCCCGCCGCCGATGTCCGACATTGCCCAAGGTACATACCTACTTTCTCCCCGCCAGTCCCAGGCGTCGAGGGATCCTGGGTCGAGAATGGCAGACGCCGCATGATTGCAGGAGGAAAAAAGCAGCCAATTGCGGCTCGACGGTTGCAGGTTTCTGTGAGCTCCGGCGCCCGGGACAGCCCCGAGACTCTGCCCGGGGGACGATCCGATTTCCTAATATATCTAGGATCAGGCCTCTTGTTGACTGCCTTAAGTTTGCAGCAGCAGCAGAACCACCTAGCTGGGAAGCCGTTGACATTGACATTCGAGTTATTAGTGCAAGAGGACTTTCTGCCTCTGGCACCAACCTGAAGCAGCCTCGTACCTCGGTCCAGTGATACGAGAACGAAACCTGTGGCGCGCCGAAGGCACGCCTCAACACCTTATCACCTGTCGTCGGCCGAGATCCAGCAAACTTCTATTCTGCTGAAGTGCTCTGGCATTCCGATCGCCTCGCTACCGTCTTCGTCTTCACTTGCTATCACCCGGTGGTGCCTCTCTTGGTCCTAGGTACTCCGAAGCCCATCGTTCACAGGGCCTTCCGACTTCCGAGATCTGATACACCCCAGTCGGTGTTTCGATCGTGAAGACTCTTGGCACTGTACTACTGTCACTGTATTGTCGACGAGCGGTCGTTGAGGAGTCGTGGCGCCAAGGGCCGTGGCATTGCCAACCGCATAGCCGATGTACACGAATCCCTGCATGGGATCATGGAAGGATTCATCCGAGTGGATGGACAATTGGCCTCGACCGTTACACTAAATGACAGGTTACATCCGCTGCCTTCTCCCACTAGCACATCGCGACATTGTACGACACTGTAACCTATAGCCCGGCGCATTATGGTTCATGAACGACTTCTCGTTCGCTTCCACAGGTCCCAGCTCCTCGGTTCAACCACAGCCTGCACCGATCCTGCACTGCAAGTCTGCAACTTGGCAACAACAAAAGAAGAAACGAGGCAAGACAGGGGTCCGGATCGAGACAAGGGCGCCCCGTTCGAATCCGTTTTCTTCGGGACCACCCACGGCCACCCACGGTGGTCCACCCGCCGCCGTCTCTGTTTGGCGGGCACGCGGCGGGTATCTGCACCACAGCGGAACCCGGACCAGATAGCATCTTTCTCGCCTGATCTTACCGGTACCAAGTACGTCCTGCAATCTGAGCGCAGACTGGCCTGGGCTTCTAAACGTCTTCCCCCGCCGAGTTGAGATGCTCTCATGTGCTTGACGCCCCAGAGAGCCTCAGTCGAGCATGAAAAATGAGCCGAACTCCGAAAGAGCGTCAGACATTTTCGTCGAGTTTCACGAGAGTGAAACTCCTTCACCGGCTTGACGGGGCAAGACGAGTTGCAATCGGGGCCGAGGTCGACTCGGGCAGTGCCCTCCCATGCACAAGTACACTTTGGTTCTATACCCCACGAAAGTTTCCTATGAGGCATAACCCAAGCGGGAGCTCGAGAAGACAGCAGCCTTCTACGTCTCGTCTATTTGCAGTCGGGCCGTAGAAGGAACACGGCACTGCAAAGGTGGTGTACTAGGATGAGACAGCTTCCGGAAGCGTAGATCGCCAGTGGCAGAGGCCAGATCGAGTGTGAAAAGCGAGATGCACTGATAGCAGCTGGCAGTTATCCCAACCCATGCTTCTGCCAATGGAGACAACCTCTCCTCAGAAGAGTCCCTCATATCCGATCATCCCCGCCTACCTAGGGTCTCTGCTGTGGTAAACAAGGGGTTTATTGGCCTTGGCTGGCCTGAAAAGGAAAGTCGAGGGGCTCGTTCACGCGTTCGGTATGCTTGTGGTTGGATAAGATACACCTGGGCTATGGCACTATGCTGCCGTGATCCTTCGCCACGTGGGATGCGTTATAGACTACAGACATACCACTCGCCCTCTCTTCTGCTCTTCCTTCGCCCATCCCTCTCTCCTCCCGAACCCGACCTCTAGGCACTCGTTCTCGGTTCACCACGGGTAAAATCAGGATTCATTTGCATTGGTGTAGCAGTGCCTTGCAGCCACAATGCATCTCTCCAGTGTCAAGACTCTCCTCTGCCTGGGTGTAGGCGTCGCTACCGCGTCACCCCTGGCCCCCCGAGATGCCACGACTGAGATGTCAATCCTGAACAGCCAGGCCATCGAGCTTCTGAAGAGTGTCTCCAATGAAACCGAGTCTAAGCGATCTCTGATCGGGGACATCATCGGTGACCTCACGGGAAAGTGCAACATCTTCAATGCTAAAGTGCGACGAAACTGGTACGTGTGAACTCTCCACAGTCTTGTTCCCATTCTTCCTTGACCTGCCTTTCTGCGGCTAGCATCCGTTAGTGGTGGCAGCAACTACCTACCTAGTTTACCTAGCTACCTTAAGGTAGGTAGGTAGTGACTTACCCCCCAACCCGACTTTGACTTGTACCTAGAGTACCTCCTTATAATTGTTGGCCATGGGCTGCGGTGCTAACAGCGTTGGTGACTTAGGGCGGACCTGTCCAAGGCCGAACGGAAGGAGTACATCAGTGCCGTCAGATGTTTACAGACATCTCCCTCCAAGGGCGACCCGTCCTTCGCTCCAGGAGCCAAGACTCGCTACGATGACTTCCTGGCGACGCACATCAATCAGACCATGACCATACATGGCACCGTGAGTTACTATATCATGACACGATGATTGCGATGAACAACTGACTAATTCGTTGTGAAGGGAAACTTCCTGACATGGCACCGCTACTTTACGTGGGCGTACGAGCAAGCCCTGAGGAATGAGTGTGGCTACAATGGCTACCAACCCGTAGGTTTACCCGCGTGTGTTTGCAAACCAACGGCAGCCCCGACTAACAGCACCACAGTACTGGAACTGGTTTGCCAACACCGATGACCTGGAGAAGTCCCCCGTCTTTGACGGCAGCGAGACGAGCATGAGCGGCAACGGCGCCAAGATCGACTTCAACGGCACTCTCGTCTCCAAGGGCAAGGTCTGGGTGCCGCCCGGAAGCGGCGGTGGCTGCGTGACCAGCGGCCCCTTCAAGGACTACACGGTCAACCTGGGCCCCGTGTCGCCGACGCAGGACGGCATGGTGGCGGTCAACGACTCGCTGTCCTACAACCCGCACTGCATGCAGCGCGACCTGAGCAGCTTCGTGGCCACGGGCTGGCTGACGACGGAGAACCTGCTCAACATCACCGTCGGCGCCGCCTCGGGCTCGATCTCGGCCTTCCAGAACGAACTGCAGGGCCGCTTCCAGGACGGCTTCCTCGGCCTGCACACGGCCGGCCACGACGTGATGGGCGGAACGTCGGCGGACCTGTCGGCGTCGCCCTCGGACCCGGTCTTCTTCCTGCACCACTCCATGCTCGACCGTGTCTACTGGATCTGGCAGGCCCTGCACCCGTTCCAGGCCAAGGATATTGCCGGCACCAGGAGTATTCTCGGCACCGGCCCCGACGCCCTGAAGTCGGACGTCCAGGACTTGGGCACGCTCGCCGAGCCCAAGACCATCAGCCAACTCATAGACACGCTCGAGGGACCGTTCTGCTACGTTTACGCATGAGGACGACGCTAGGTCTTTATCGTGATGTGACGTGTTTTCCTTCCTTTCTATCTTTATGATACCACGTTTTGCATACAGCGAAGAGCGGACCTTGATAGACTACCTACCTACCTAAGTACTTAATTCGACAAGCTAATCAGCAATACACATCTACCTTCTTCCGTGACGTGCAAGCCGATCTCCGAAATACCGGTAATTCAGCGAGCCTTGCAAACCGCCCAGAACCAAACTGTGGTACATACAAGGCCCCAAGTCCCGGCGACGAAACACAACGTCCGGTTGCCATGAAGTCGCAGAACGAGAGCGCATAACGGTACAGCACTTGGCACCGTAGCGGTTGTAAATAACTCGCCGGGTTCCCTGTTATTGTGTCTGTAATTATACCTGACCTTACCTTATATGCGTCGTACGATAACCTCGTCCGAGAGAAATATTCCGATGCAAAAAGGATCAACATTACTTACCACTGCCACTCTCTAGCTTCAGAAACCAGAAATCAAGACACTCGGTCCCTATCGCGTACCCGAACCCAGTCAGATGGCAACCGGCCGCAGTCCGGCCGCGAAAGGTTCTAGGCCTCTCCCTCTCTCTCTCTCTCTCTCTCTCTCTCTCTCTCTGTCTCTTTCCCCCCTACCCTGCTCGGCCCGGCGGCGCAGCACACCTTCCCAAATCGGACGTATTTTCGCTTTAGCCACCGTGGACCTGGACCAGCCCACCCCCAGTCCCAGACCAGGCCAGACCTGCATGTCTACAACTTACCTAAGCTAAGGTACTTCCTACTCCGCATCGTGACATGAATGTCCGTGGGTTTCACCCTCGCCTGGGCAGGGCAGGGCAGGGCAGGGCAGGGCAGGACAGGCAGGTCCTAAGTTAATAAGACAGGCATCCCGATATTTATGTATGTATCGGGCAGAGATGCCTTTCGGAGAATTCGAGGTCCAGACTCCAGGCAGCTAGCTACCTCAGGCAGTCGCCACCTACCTTACCCATCCATCCACCCAGCCCAGCGGGCAGCAGCAACCCTTCGGCTCCGGCAACCCGACCGAGCACGCAAACCTACCTACTTTACCTACCTAAGTTAGTCGGCACCGAGTAAGTCAGTGATCAGCGCCTCCAGCAACAGATAGAGGTAGGTAAGGTTAGGTTATTAGATCTCCGAGAGAGAAAGAGAGCGCGCTGGACTTATTTAATTGCCTGCTTACTTTACTTTACTTACCTACCTACCTAACCCACCGTACCCGGGGTAGGTCAGGTAACTACTTATTACCTAGTACTTACCTAGACGGGCATCGCGGCACAGCACAGCACAACATCTCGACGGGCGCTGGCTGCTGCTGCTGCTGCGGCGCAGGAATGTCGTGCTCGGTCACGCCACCCACCCACACACACCTGTCACCCACCCAGCTTTCCATCTATATATCCATCCATCCATCCATCCATCCATCCATCCATCCATCGCCTACCTACCTAGGTACCATAGCGAAATTCGCCGAGCGGGGAGTCCGCTCGAGAACGCGGGCGTTCCTATTCCTGCCTGTGCTGCGTGCGCACAGGACGCGGCTGCCACGAGCCCCGAGCGGCGGCACAGCAGCGGCGGCGTGTGATGAACGCGTACCGTAAGATAGGTGAGGAAGGGGGTTTGGATCGATGGCTGCCGCGCAGGGGATTCCGGCACGCACGTCGTCGAAACGTTACCTAAAGTACTTACCTGACATGTGACCGGAAACGGGCGCGCGGGGGTGAGGATGGCGGATTTCGTCGGAGTTCGCGGTGTAAGTATCTAAAGAGGTAAGGTAGGTAGGCAGGTAGGTACTTAGCTTTCATGCGGCGCAAGCGCTCGCCGTCTCGCTCGTGGTTGGCTTGCACGCGCGAAGCTGCAAGGCAGCTGGTCGGATACTTGGCAGCGCACGAATGCGACGGGCGAGGCGATGAGGGAGAGAGAGAGAGAGAGAGTGTGTGTGTGTGTGTTGCGCTGCAGTTTGACGTGCGTCCAGTCACGCAGCAGCGTCGGCAGATGCGATGCGACGCGACGCGACGCGATGCGATGCGCACTGCGGAAATATATCCCGAGGATGCGACGCTGGGTGCGATTGGCACTCACTCACCCACTCACTTGACAGCCGGTCCTGCAGCCGCAGCAGCGCCGGGGATTTTTCTCGAGGTGGCATTGATCGATCTCGGTGGCTTACGCACGCTACCACTACCTAATAAAGCTGACGCGTGCGCGCGCTGTCAGATAGATAAGTACTTACTCAAGATAGATTCACAGCTGCGGCCTGCGGCCTGCGCTGCAACCCCAAACTCGGGTGCCTTGCCTCCAACCTCCTTCTTCCCCCCCCCCCCCCACGGAACTTGGGGTAGGTTAAGTAGCCGGGCACGTGAGCCAGAGATGCACAGGTGCGCGAGCGTCCGTACCTAGGTAGGTACCTGACCTACTCCAACGCCAGACGCGGGCGAACCGGTGACGGCGCCGAACCCACGCGCGAATGGGCTCGATGGATGGAAGAGGGGAGCAGCTCTGGACACCACGGCCGTAGTGGTGGTGGTGGCATTGAACCAAGAAGCCAGCTTGGCAGGGTCGTAACGTGACTTGCGTCCCTCGCGACGTTGATCCACGGCGCCAGATCGTCTCCTCTGCTTAGGCAGGACAGCAGAGGTGGTGGCACGGTATCCGTTGCGGGATTGCTGGCTATGGAAAGGGGCCTAGACAAGAGCAGGAGGAAGGACACGCGTCGAGGAAGGCCGAGGAGGGAGGACGAGCTCCGTGGGCCAGGAGCGACGAAAAGGGGGCGGTCAGAGAGGGAAGAAGGGTGAGCTTCTCTGGTCTGTCTGCCTGCGCCTCGTCAGCTGAAGGTTATCGTCTTTGCGGTACAGCCACCTGAAGGGAACGGATACGGGAGTAAACATTATCTATCAACCGAATGCACGTGCGAATGCCGCACTGGGATCCCAGACTGCAAACAGTCTCAAGATGGTCAACTTCTTGTTGGTTGCGCCGCATCTATCCCCATGAGGGCGAGCCTACGGTTGAGGTGAATTGCCCGACACGTAGTTTGGGTCAAAAGGCATGATTGCAGTTCACCAAGTAAGTAAGTAAGTAAGTAAGCAAGTAAGTAATTAATCAATGGGTACGCTGGTATATTATTTAGCAGTATTTCATTCACATATCTGCTTTAGGCCACATTCGCTCGTATATATCGCCCTCCTCAGCGAGCCCTGAGTCTTACACCGTATCGTACAGACACACACACACACACACACACAAAGCAGTAGCAGTCCACTCAGCCCGAATCCGGTCGTTGCGAACGCCGATGGGCCATCATCGAACGCCGGGGCCGGAACAAAGGGGAATGAATGAGGAGTCCGAGGAATGGGAACTAGAGGCCCCGGGAGGGGGGCCCTATCGTCTCGTATCGTATCGTACACCTCTCGGGCGTCCCCCCAAACGAACGCCTCACGCCGTGTATTAGTTAGTTGCAAAGTAAAGAGCGTCGGGAAACAATCGACCCCGTGACGGGTCTCTCGTGTGTTCGTTCGTCGCGTGCATGCAAAAGTAGCAGGTACCTAGTCGAAAGTCGCCAGATCCAGTAGATCCAGGTGCGGCCGTCCTCCAAAGTTCACCCCAGCGCCACCGGAGTACGAGGCCGGAACCTGATCCCCTTCCTTCGTTCCATTGCGACGAAAGGAAGAGGAGGAAGGCATTGGCCTGTACGGGGTATAGGATGGCACTATAAAGAGAATAAGGAAAATGCAAGTCCGTTCGTCCCGGGGGAGAAGCTGCATCCAGCTGCCGGGCTTTGCGACGCGTCATAGTCCGTGGTGTCCAGGACCTCGTAAGAGATTACCGGTTGCCGAATCAAGAGCCGCATCACCGTAGGCAAGCGGGACGCCGCAACTAACCCCTTAGATCAGGTTGTCTGCCGGCGAGACCGGCGTGCTGGGGGTGACCTAGGGAGGATGTCAGTCAGTCTTTCCATTCGAGGTTGGATAGCGTGGAACGATCGTCCCGAGTCGGAGTCATGTGACGCGGGGTAGAACAGAAAGCGGAGAGGAAGAAGAAAGCGGAACTCACCTGCAAAGTCGGGGTGATGGGCCGCAACGGGACAGGCGGGGCCGGAGGCCGGTTGGCGAAGTCATTCGGAGCACAGCCGACAACCCGGGCGGCAGCCTGTTCACGGTAGAGCTTGAGCCTGGGGGGGTTTGCTTGGTCAGTACTTCATACAGCGGCAGCAGCAACTAGTAGGTACAGCAGCACTTACTGGTCTTGAGAGACGCCGTGGACATGAGTCTCCTCCTTGCGGAAGTCGAAGGGCTCAGACTACACACACACACACACGATCGGGTCAGCATGGGATACTGCATCCGGGGGCACACGGCGGGAAGGGAAGGGAAAGCAGTGATATGTGGCAGGGATAATTGGGGCGGGAGAAGCAAAGCAGATCCTCAGCACGGACAACTGACAACTTACAATCTGCAGGCCGAATTTCTCACTGGGCGTCGAGGGTCGGGACTTGGAGCCGCCGCTCAGGCGCTGGAATAGCGCGGCGAAGCTCTTCCACGCGTGGCAAGGCATTGTAGGTAGCGGGGAGTGCTTGACTTGATGTCGGCGGCGGCGACGATGGGGGAGAAAGACGGGGGAGCGGAGGGAGGGGAAAGAATGGCAGGTGGTGAGGTCTTGACTCGCGAGGCTGTCCCGTGATCTGGTGAATTCACGAGTCGAGGTTCTAGCTGAGGCGCAGTCGGGAGGGAAAAGACGGTGGTGGAATTGCAACGGTTAGGTTCTCGCAGTTGAAACTACCATGCGCCGGCGGCGACGTCAAGCTGAAATCGGCTTGGCGCGGGCGTGTGGGAAAATGTGGAGTTTTGCTGGGTTCCAATGCGCGCGCTGATCGGCGGAAAAGTGGTGATGCTGCTGCAGTAGTTGGAAGCCCGGCGTTGGATGGGCGATGGCGGCAACGGCGGCGGCGGCGGCGGCGGCGGTTATCGCGGGAATGGCAGCCACCTGCTTTGCCTGTCTGGCGCGGTTCTGGGGAAAAGAACGTGCCCAGGGCGACCGATGGACCAAATGAAGGACCAGTTGCCAGATAAGCTACCGAGGTAGGTAGGTACAGATAGATGGATGGATGGATGGATGGATGGATGGGTGGATGGAATGGCCTCGAAAAAGCTGGCAATACTTAGAAACCACAAAACTGCCTTCAACTACTAAAATACCTAGTACCCAAGTGAGTACCCGTCTGCAAATGCAAGCGAAGCGATGCGCGAGGCTAAGCAAACAAGTACAAATCGGCTTCTTTGGCGAGAAAAGGGATACCGCGGGCGGAATGCGTGGTCGATCAACAACCACGCGGGTTCTATAGATAAAAGGAACGAGGATCTTCTTTGCTGCTTGCTGAATGGGCCCGACAGGAAGACAGGAAGATAGGAAGACAGGGTGCCTCGAACGGGGATAGGATGATGACGAAGGATTGGATCTGGCTGACGCTGACGTTGACGTCTTTTGACTGCCAGCGAAGCCTCAAAGAACGTCTACTTGATCCGACAATCCTGGCACCCCGGGACCACTGCGGCTCCTGCCTGAAGCTCGACGACAAAGCAAGCGGGAATCATCAATCCACGAGGAGCCAGAAACCCTGGAACGGTAGGATGACCCGATGGGAGAAAGAAGGGCACGAAGAACTGGACTCGAGCCCGGGTTCACTTGTTGGTGAGATCGGACGAAGCGACCGTGGCACAAGGAAGACGATTGTGCACCTTCTTCGCCCTGAAAGGACGTCCTGTTCGCAAACGGCTTGCTTATGACTTACCTTACCTTAGGTACCTCACGCTCCCGCTCCCGCTCCCGCTCGATTCTATTAACCGGCTTTCTTTGGACGGCAGGGCTGGCTGGCTAGCTGGCTGGCTGAGGTGGAATGCGTGGCAATCTTAGGTTGTGAGATCTTGCAACAGTTGCAACTCGCCGTAGCTCGCCCATCCAGGCGTGCCAAGCCAGGGTAGCCGGGTCCCTGACGAATGACCTCACGCCCCTCCCACACCTGCACTCGAGGCAGCTTACAGGTTGGAATGGTGCTGATGCGTTTCGAAACATCCAACTCTGAGACACAGGTACACTATCTTCATTCATGCAGAGAACGTGACATTACCTGGTTGGCGAATACAAAGTCCCTGAAACACACATGCAGCCGTCGCCTATTGCCGGATCGGGATGCCTCCTGCCATTGATTGTGCCACAGATTGTGCCACATTCCCCCCCGAGACCCCTAGCCTTAGACCCCGAGACCCCTTGCCCTGCTGCTGAACGCCGGATTGATCGTATAGCCCTGCTTTGTCATCTCCTAGGTACATTCCCCAGCTTTTCCACAGCTGTCTATTTCGGGTAGTCCTTCAAGTGGAAGCTCTTCAGCTTGACAAACTGGTCAAACCCGAATCGGCTGAGCGTCACCCCTTTGCCCGAGTTCTTCCAGCCCGTCCAGGCCAGATCCTGCGAGATCGTGTCAGCTATAGCTCAACTCCAGCTCGCGTAAACCATGAAAGGAGCTTACCGGGCTGGGGAAATCCGCGCGATTCACAAAGACCGTTCCCGCCTCGACTTCCTCTGCGAGAGCGTAGCCCTTGTCCGTGTCTTTGGTCCAGATGCTGGCTGTCAGTCCGAACTCGCTGTCGTTCATCAATTTCACCGCTTCCTCGTCGCTCTTGACCTTCATGACCGAAACGAGAGGCCCAAATGTTTCTTCGGTCATGGCAAGCATGCTGTGGTTGCAACCCACCAGCAGTGTGGGCTTTACGAAGTTGCCCTTCGGAGGCAAGTTGTTGAAAGTTGAGTTCTCGGGAGTGAGGTCCTTAGCACCTTTGTCCAGCGCATCCTTGACATGGGCCTCGAACGTCTCCTTGGAGCGCTGCGAAATGACTGGGCCAATCTGGGTCTCTTTGGCCAGAGGATCGCCAACCTTGTAATCCTTCAACACCTTCTGGACCGCCTCCACAAATGCATCATGGACCTTCTCGTCCACATAGACTCGTTCAATGGAACAGCAGCTCTGGCCCGAGTTAAAGATAGAACCATCGACAATCTCCGCAGCCGCCCAGTCGAGGTCAACGTCTCCGCGCACGTAGGCTGGGTCTTTACCTCCGAGCTCCAGGCCAACATTGACGATCCGATCGGACGCCGCTTTCTGGACGGCCAAGCCGCCGGCCACGGAGCCGGTGAAGCAGACCAGCTCAATCTTGGGATTCCGTACTATGGTCTCCATCATGGTGAGCGAGCCGCAGTGGAAATACTGGAGCACACCATTCGGCAGGCCGGCCTCGGTGAATGCCTTGGTTATCTGCTCTGCGATAGTAGGCGTCTGCGGGGAAGGCTTCAGGATGACGGTGTTGCCCGAGAGCAGCGCTGGAACCAGAGAGTTGACCAAGGTCAAGTAAGGGTACTGAGTCGTCAGTTACTTGCCTCAAGAAAGGCGGTCTCTCGCGCAGACCAATACAGGATGCCTTACATTCCAGGGAAAGATGACCAGGACTGGGCCCACGGGAACCTTTCGGATGAACCGCTTGAACCCCTTCTCTGCCTCGCCATCTGTGTCCTTCAAGGTGTCCTCGCTGATCTTGACAAGATAATCTACACGCTTGATCGCGGTTGTCACTATAAGCTGTGAGTAATGCGTCGAAGGTCTATGGATAGGGGAGGGGGCCAACCTTCAACGCCAGTGTAGGCGATGGGACGTCCCATCTGCACCGTGATCTCCTGCGCCAGCTCATCCTTCTGTTTCTCGAGTACTTTCATGGCCTTCTTGACAATGATCTGACGATCCGCCAACGAGGTCTTCCGCCATGTCTCGAAGGCCTTGGCGGCGGTGTTGGGGATTTCCTCAAGGTCCGTCGCCGAGACGCCATTGCGCGTCAATATCGGCTCATTGGTGGTGGGAGAGATGGTAGTGATCGTTTCCACAGACATGATGCGTACTCTCCGCGTTGAATAGTCTTTGCGTCGATACCTGTAGATTGCAGGGTGCAGAGAGAGAAGATGACGCCAATGAATATTCAGAGTTACAGCTCGCTGCACTTTAAAGTTGTTCTCTGCAGAGATGCGTGACTTCTTAGAGGGTAGTTCAACGAACGACGGGCATGCCCCTGGAGATCCGAGACCAACGTCACACGGGCCGGTCGATGGAGGGGCAGCACCGCCATGACTCGATAACCCCTCCAAAAACCCCGCTAATAGAGTAGCCGGGGGCTTTAGCGCATGAACCGCTTATCGCTACCTTATCTGCAAGTCGCCTGCTCCATAATATTTTTCAATTGGTCAAGCTTCCATTCCAGATCATCGCCAGCTCTGCTGTGAACCGCGACAGCATACCTACCTAATGCTACAGTGCTCTTAAGATTGCCCAACATGCCGCCCGAGAAGAGGAATCACTTCCTCGAAGCCGAGGAAAGCGATGATGATGGAAGCCAAGGGTACGACTCCGAAGCCGAACAGATCCAGAAGGGTGGCCGATCCTCCAAACGTCGCAAATTCGAAGACGATGCCAGCGACGAAGACGGGGTGCCTAGCGAAGCGGAAGGGAATAGTGACCCCGAAGACGACCCAGAATCAGACGACAAACGATTTTCCATGAACAGGCTTGAGCGATCGGGCGACGATGACGATGCGGGCGGTTCGAAATCAGAATCAGAACCTCGCTTCCAACTGAAGGACGTGTCGGGACCCTTGACGAAGAAGAATTTGGTAGCTACGGAGAAGGCTGTCAAGAAGTCCGGAGTGGTCTACATCTCGCGCGTACCACCTTTTATGAAAATTCAGAAAGTGCGGTCGTAAGTCTTCATCTATTCTGTCTTGGTGCTCCAAAAGTTTGGGATGTCAACTTGCGTGTGGCAACGCTCCTGATAACGGTGAGACCTGGGAACTTCTTGTTAACTACATGTGCGCAAACAGGTTACTGGAGCCGTACGGTAAGATCAACAGGCTATACCTTGCCCCCGAAGATCCTCAAGCCCGCTCCCGTCGAATAAAACAAGGTGGCAACAAGAAGAAAAACTTCACTGAAGGGTGGATCGAATTTGTGAACAAGAAGGACGCAAAAGCTGCTGTTGATCTTCTCAACGGACATACCATTGGAGGACCAAAACGCAGCTACTATCGCGACGACATATGGAGGTAACCCTGACCCGACTACTGTTTGACGTTAACATCGCAACACGAGAGCTGATCCTTGTTTCCCGCTACAGTCTTCTCTATCTGAAGGGTTTCAAGTGGCGTAAGTATATGCCCTGTCGAATTCAAGCGCAATGGCAAGCGCATTCGCTAACACGGTCTTAGACAACCTGACCGAGCAGATTGCGTCCGAGGCCGCCGAACGAACGAGTAGGATGCGGGCAGAAATCAGCAAATCGACAAAGGAGAACAAGGAATTCGTCCGAAATATCGAGAAGGGCAAGATGCTGGATGGCATCCAGTCTAAAGCAGCAGCAAAGAAGAGCAGGGACGACGAAGCCCCAGAGAGAGCTGTTGATGCCAACCCAAGCGACTCGAAGAGCCTCCGGAAATTCAAACAGTCTTCCGCTGGCAGAAAGGAAGCCGACAAAGCGCCCGGCGAAGCTCAGAGAGTCCTGAGTAGACTTTTCTAAACCCGCACCAATGATACCCATTTCCTGGACATTCCTAATATGTGCCGTGACAAGACCGCGAACGCCCTGGATTTCCATGGCTACCTGGCCCACGAAGAGCCCCAGGTAGCTCTAGGCCCCAAATCTGGGCTCAAGGCTCCTAGATCGACTATTTACAGACTTCGACTCCCCAATCTTTCGGGATGGTCTGGCCAAGCCATGAACAGTGTCATTGGATAGTTCTATACAACACTCAACATGACTACATCTAGCACCGAAGCGGTCTCTGTCGGCCTTTCCAACGCCGATTCGGCCACAACCATTGCGCGAATTGAAGAAAGACTTGATGAGATCAACTCAAAATACGCAGATGCGGATTATGTGGAAGACGCTCTGATGTACATGAGCCTGGATGAAGCCCTCTTCATCCTCGACGCTGCCGAGTGGGAGCCAGAGGACGTGAACCGTATCTGCCGGTACCTCGAGCTGCGGACCAAATTCTCGTCCTCGATCGAAGACGATGACGGCCGGTGGGCAGAAGATATCCTGGTCGCCGCTGACGCCATGCGCAACTGCGACTTACTGCGCACCAATCCGCATCTCTATCCTATTCCTGTCTTGGTACACGTCTACGCCATTGCCCGCTGTGCCCGCGCCATCGACGAAGGGGTCGACTTAACCAATTACGTGCTCAACGATTTCAACGCGGGAACTATCGCCGGCGAGGCTGGATTCAACCCTACCTCGCAGTCTACGCAAAGAGCAGGCACGCAATCTTCTTTAGGCAGTCGGGAGAAGGAACGGTCGCGGGACCATGAATGGAAGGAGGAGGAAAAGCAGTATTTGGATGAACTGGATAAGCTCGGGATGGAGGCCGAAGACTGCCGCGCCCATGTGGCGAAGTATGCCGCCCACGAGCCCTACCAAGAGGCAAAAGCCCAAGAGCTGTCGGCGCGCTATGCCAGCACGTGCCGCAAGCTTACCCAGACACATAAGCTGCTTGGTCGATTCTACACCGCGTTCGCTAAGCACCGCCAGGACCAGAGTTCGGGTGCCGACCTGAACCGGCCGGCTAAGCGCACCGCCGGCCTGGCCGACAAGCCTTTGCGGGCGGACATGGGGAGGCTCTATCGTCGCTGCAAGATGGAATTTGAGGCTGACACGGCCGAGAATTTGCAAGGTCAGAGCCACAACGACAACGCCATGTCGACTGTGTCTTCAAACTCCGTGACCCCCGTCCTCCATGCCACGACGGAGGCTACAAGTGCCCTTCAGCAGTTCTCGCAGTCGGATCTCGACGACTTGGCCTCCGCAGTAGTAAAGTATTCCAGTTGGTTGAGAATGTTTTCCTCTCCGGGCGACTTCGAGGCCCCCAGCAATCTCTTAGCCAAGTTCCTATGGTACCTACGGTGCGGTCAAATCGAGCTACAGAAAACACGGCTTGCCAGGTCGGAGAACGAGACGCGCGATGCCCGCCGGGCCCTGAACTTAATGTCTACAATTTGGCTTACCCGTGGCACCGACGAAGACGTCAGACGGATCGCATCGTTCATTCCTGGGGACCTCTCTACCTACCCCGCGTCGTTCTTTTCTTGGGGCCTCCCTCCCTACCCCGGGGAAGGAACGCAGGGCCACGCAGGGCCACAGGCTCCCGACAAGCCCAAGGAAACCGAGCCCGCGCCGCCCACGTCCACCTACGCCGATATGCCCTCCCAGGGAGAACCGGCCGACACAAGCGAATTCTGGAAGGCGACGGTGCGGAACCACCAGGCCTTCGCCAGGCAGCTGAGAGGCCTCCTGAACTCCCGGCAAGGCGACGCGCTGCACGTGCGCCGGATCGCGCGCTGGTCGCTCTGCTTCATGAAGTCGCGGCTGGACACGTACATGGCGCAGAACGAAGCGCACATCGGCAGACTCGAGCAGGAGAAGGACAAGAAGGGACAGGAGGAGTGGCGCGAGACGGACGAGGAGACCGAAACCGCCACGTCACGCACGATGAGAGAGGAGGACGAAGACGAGGACGACGAGGCCCGGGCGGCGCGACCGGAGGAACGGAAACAGCGGGACCGCGCGCAGCAGCCTGTTGAGACGCGCAGAAAGAGGCCGAGTTCGGCTGCCACCGGTGCTGACGCTACCGGCTGGGTAGACCTGGAGGTGGTCGGAGAAGGCCCGAGCCGGAAGAAGTCCCGGGTCGAGGAGTACCTACGGGCTATCGGCGGGTAGACGCGACTCGCATTGGGCATGGGGGGAGGGGTATGGAGAAGACGGAAGGCTTTGTGCTTGACGCGAGCACGATACTTGGGGCTCGGTTGAACCTGCTGATACGAGAAGGACGGTGCCGCGGGTCCTTCACGCGATGCCTGGCTCGTTTCGACGCGACGTGTAGTGGGTTGGGTATGGATTCGTCCTGGCTTAGACTGGGTTCGGCATCATGGTCGCGGTCTGTACCTAGGTAGTCTGGATACTGCCTAATCGGCACCAGGCAAAGTTTGGGGTAATGTTGAGATCTTGGTCACTAAGGCCCTGGAAGAGCCAGGCAGATATTACAATACGCAGCCTATACCAATTATGTACGTCAATGTATGACACATCAGCTCGTAAAATCACAACAATACGGACGGTTGGGTTTGAGTTGCAACTTGATTCATGCGTGTGTGCGTGTGCGGGCTGTCCGCACGCAAGATTTGGTTTTGGCGTATCCAATTCGCGTCACTCACTCGCTCGCCGGTGAGTCTGCTAAGAAAAAACACGAAGCGACGATTCCGTACCTTACTTAGCCAGCCAGAAAAGACGTCATTTGTCCATGCTCTGCCTAGGTCCCGGGTAAGTACCTACCTTATTCCGCCGCCGGCTCTTCTTCCATCAATCACGCCCGATCCGTTGGTGGGGGGAGGGGTGGGGAGGGGGGCGCCGCCCGCCTTCGCCGAGAGAAGCTTCGCCGAACAAGCTTCCCCCCGGTCCGTGCCGGGACTACCTGCCAACTTTACCCGTCCAGGCCCGTCTCCGGGACGACGACGACGCGCGACGCGCGCGCGCGCTGGGAAAGCAAAGAGGGAAGAAAGAAAGAGAAAAGAAAAAAAAAAAAAAAAAAAAAAAAAAAAAAAAAAAAAAAAGAAGAAGAAGACCGACAGCACAAAACTTAATTCGAGTTTGGCCATCCCCCGCCAACCCAATACCCAACAGTCAAGGTTGCTTGCTTGCTTGCTTGCTTGCTGTTGGATAAGAGGTCGGGGCGGTCGGGCACTTACATACCTTACCTTACCTTACCTTATCTTACCTGTCCTTACCCTACCTTAGTCGCGCGCGCGTGGTTCAGCCGAGAATCAATCAACCTTACCCTTATCCCGAAACCCGCAGGCCGCCGAGTCAGATCGCGCCTTCGTACCCTCCCTCCCTGCCTGCCATCTGAACTTCCTTGATGCTGTATCCCCTCCCATCCCCTCCCCATCGCCTTCCGTATTCGTAACCGCTAGTGCGGCGGATGTGCCCTGTACTACTTACTTAGCTACCTTACCCTAGGTAGCTAGATTCCATTGGTGCCCCGAAGCTGATATCAGCTCGTACCACACTTTGGCCCCCCCCCCCTTCTCTACCCTCCCAAGCGGGACAATGGCAATGGCAATGTCATATCTGTCGTGCGCTCTCCCAGGGTTGGACCGCAACACGATCTGAGCTTCCTCATCAGAACGCGGCTAGCCGATGCCGTCCCGGAGCCGAAAGACGGGGCCAGTCGGTGCAAGCCGATGCGTCAGTGCGCTACCGGAGCCAATTGTCCATCCCCGATCCAGATCCGTCGCACAACGTGATTGCATCGTACTGTTTGCTCCACGAGTTTGCCCAACAGGGGCCGAGTGACGTGCACCACGTCGCACTGCATGGGAAGTGGCCGTGAGGGTATCAAGTCATTCGTATCATTCGGATTTTGAATCTTCATAACTATGTACAATCGTGCGCGTTTTCTGCGACTTGAATCCAACCTCCTCATCAACGACAAAGTCTTCTCTCATCCGCCGCGCGGTGGCCGTCTCGTAATTGTTGCATGGTCTCTTGATGCGAGACGAAGAAGTAATGCCGTCCATTATACGATGGCACAAAAAAGGTATCATAAAGAACATCATTAAACCCCACTACCATTTCCCGGAAACCCTTACAGAAGGGCGGCCAGGCCGAAGGCGGCCAACAGAGGCGCCAACACGGGTACAACGGCACCGCGGGCACTGCTGTCCGGCACCGTCGTGGGCGCGGCAGTGCTGCTGGAAGTGACCTCGCTGACGGTGACAGTCGAGCTCTCAGCTAATCCAGGGTTAGCTCGTCGCATCTTCCATTGGGGTGTGCAGAACTAGATTCGACTTACTGGAGCTTGCCTTCGTGGTCATGGTAGTGGCAGACGAGCTGGAGCCAGATTCGCTCGTCGTGGTCGCGGCCTCGGTAGCAGTGGATGAGCTTTCAGAGCTTTCAGCGCTTACTGAGCTGGACGACTCCTCGGTTGAGGTAGCAGTGGCAATCGAGGTCGTGCTGGCCATTGACATGGTGGTGCTGGCGGCACTGGGGGTGGGAGCAGTGCCTCCCGTAACGGGGAACATGGCCGAGAAGTTGATGTCGGTTCCGTCCTCGATCTCCAGAGCGTAGTTGCCCGAGGCGATAGTGGATTCGGGCGTCCAGGTGAAGCTGGTGCCGCTTACGCCGGCTAATGGACGTGGTCAGCAGTGATCTGGGAGAATCTGGGTTGGACAGCATACAGGCAATCTCAGAAACGGTAGCCAGGTCGTCTGAGGGGCCATTCTTCAAGAGAATGGTGACGGGACCGGTAGCCTCAGTCCAGGTAATAGTGAAGGGCTGGCCAACCGTGATGCCGGCGAAGTTGGAGTTGGTGAGGGCGATCTTGGCGTTGGCCAGCCCAGCGAGGGCGGCAACGAGGACGGAGGCAAAGGTGGACTTCATCTTGGCGGTGGTGGTGTTGATTATAGTCGTGGTCGTAGTCGTCGGTTAAAAAGAAAGACGGCAAGTTGGGTGCTGTAAGCAGGTATCCCGTGTTAGTCGTCTGGCGCAGGAAGGGCAGTGGACATGGGCAGCACGCCAGTAGGAAGAGGGTAAGGTAAGGTCAAGGTAGGCATGGTAGTGAACGGAGACGGCAGGTACAAATACAACGCTCCCAGGTAGAATGACGGAATACATTCACCACCAGTGTCAGATGCGCTTGACATCGGATTCCCAATCGGGACACTGACACGCCAATCATGATCTTGTCGATCATGAACAACAGGCCGCCGGGCGAGACAGGTTTGTTTGGGACGTGATGGATGTACGAATACTTGGGACGGAGCCCGTACCGGAGAAGGGGGAATCGGGTTGTGACTTACCAGTATGGTATGAATCCGGGGTCGGACAATTATTAAGATTACTGTACTGGTAGACGACAACGACGGACGACGACGACGGCGGGATATGTTGGTAAGGACCGTGGGGAGTGGGCGATTATAAAAGAGAGAAGAGGGAGAGGGAGAGAGGCGGAACAGAGTTTGGAGTGCTACTGCTGCTACCTTAAGGCAACGGATACGCTCTTTAGGATCATGGGCAGCGCGAAGGTGGAAGGGTGTCAGGGTGTGCTCCCGTCATGCCCGCTCCCCGTCAGCGTCCGCGTCCCAGTCCCAGATCCCTTCCTCCCCTCGTGGGCGGTGGGCGGGAGGACCGCGACGCCCGCTGGCAGGAGTGGTTCATTGGGAGATTGGGAAATTGCAATGGACTCGCGACTCACTCAAGCGTGCAGAGCGGAGTTACATGGCATTCTGCCAGTCTGCCAAAGACCGCGCTAGCTAGGGCTTAGCTGACTAGCCTCATCACAGGTTGGCCGAGACTGGCAACTTCAGATGAGTGTCACCCGATCCTATGCAGTTAAGCAGGCTATGGGATCTGGGACGGTCAGACGGTGAAGTGCCGCCTTCCCTAAGAGGAGATACGGCCTAATGCCGGCTGCCGGTGCTGCAGGGGTACAGCAACGCTTATCCCTTTCTGGGCGCTTCCACTGTTCAATTTTGCAGGGCTTTTAGCACTGGAGCGAGGAGCATGCTCACCCGTCCACCCCACCTTATGTCATTCGCTATAAGTCGCTGCGCGGTCATCTGGGCCGAACGCCCCCTCGACGGATGAACCCATCCACGCCATTCTGATCTCCTGCCGCGCCTTCACGGCGGATCGAATTCTGAGACACGTCTTTCCCATTCTTGACGCTCAATCTTGTTATTTATCTGATCGCGGGCAGGCGACCTGATCGATTCAAAGGAGGGCGATATACCTGATCGCAGCGGTCTGCATCCGAACCGCAAAATCGGGATCCAACTTCCGGCCTTGACCGTTGAGCCGTCCAGCTCGTAGGCACACACGGAGATTCTGCACCGTTGTCATTCCCATGTCAGCCTGCTGTTCGCCGTTGGGGCGGGCTCAGGGAACAAGCATTTGTCCAGGCGGTCTAGGTCTAGGCTCCCGCCCCGTTGAACGTTTTGCCAAACACACTTTATCACGCACCCCATCCCATGTTCATACAGGCAAGACAGGCTTTCTTCCAAGTTTTCTTGTCCCAGAACAGAGCGAGAGAGGTCGCGACGGCAACGCGCCTCGGTCAATCGAAATCCGGCAAGCCCCTCGCCCCCCCCCCTCCTCCCACTTGAGAGACAGACACTAGGCTGGAAAGGCCAACCTTACGCGCGCAAGGCGGTGCAAACACGGCAGGGCAACACCGCATGTCGAAAATGACGATGCCGCTCGGTCATCCACGGTCGCAGGTGTCCCAGCTCAGGCAACCCAGGCTTGCAGCGAATCGCTTGCGATAACAACTGGGTTGCCCGCCCGGATGCGGTGCTACAGAATTGCATTTCATGCAGTCTTTCATGCGGGGCCGCAGCAATTTCGCAGAGGCGCCACGCCATCAAGGGCTATCTGGGTTCGCAGGTGGGTTGCGTGGTTCCTGCGTTGCTTTTAATCTTGCCGGGTCACCCCCTGACGGGCTGACCACTGCTGCATCGGCAAGCTTTCCCCAGACACGGGCTCGTGGGAACATGCAACTAGAGGGGGTTCGTGTCTGTGCCATGCCCCCGAACCGATGCTTTCTTTCTTCACGACTATCCAACCGCCGGCGCCGCGCTATTGAGAGCTTAAAGACCAAGATCCCCAACTTCTACCCCAAGTCTAAGGAGACCTCACTTCTCATCTTCTAGTAATGCGCTGTTTAAGCCATCATTGGGAGTAATCATTCGGTCAGAAACCCTCCCGGCAAACGCGGACGTGCATTCAGCTCCCTCGTGAGCGGTGAACCTGTCAACGAGTGCACCAAGCTTGCTTGATGGCATGGGGTAGGATACGACATGGCGGCAACAGACTGTGGTCACGAGGCCAGCTGCGAGGCGCTACCGACCGGATCTGGACCCCGATTCAGCTTGATTACTGACTCGGCCGACCAATGACGCCAGGCTCCATGTCATCTGCAAGTGAATCCGGAATCTGACGCCCAACAGGTCGACTGTTTGTGGCTACTTGCTCGCACTACCAGTGCACACGATTCCGGTTCTGGTGGCGCATCTATGAAAGTCATACACGCCCTTGACGCTTCAGGTATAGCCTGGCAGCTGTCAAGGAGGACGCCGTGTCTGCTAAGCTGGAAGTTTCTGTGGTGCGAGTCGATTGATCCAACATTTGGTTGTATATTTGTATGCAACAGGTGCTTGCTTCGGTCGATTTCGTCATTCCAAACCTGCCCGGCCCAAATCATCAGTTATGATGGATCGGTACTGGCCGAAACGCAGAAGGAACCTTGCGAAATGGCTCAGGTATTCCCAGCGATACGCTATCTTCCAAGGGCATATCACCACATGATGGGCCATACTGGATTTCTGTACCGATTCATTATCGTGCTCCAGAGTCCATGCGATGCTGGCTAGTCCGGTGTGCTTAGGTCTTGCCAACCACCGGGCTCGCGGCTACATGGGCCGAGGCTGGTAGTCGTCGTCGATCAAGGATGTTGAACGCGGGGTTCCGGATGCTCTTTGAAGAACTGAGGCGCGCTTCAAGATGACAAGTTGCAGCGAACCACACCTCGGCGCACGCCCTCAGCCTCCTCCCTTACTTGTTCGACGCATGCACCTCGATCTCTCGCCTGGATGATAAAGTCGTCGAGGGAACCACCCACCCCGAAGTAAAGTTTTTTGGCTCCAACGAAAGCTTCAGCCATATTTCCATGGGCTTTCTCATATTCCAAGACAGAGAAGACGGTTTGCGTGAAGGCGCCAAGGGCGAACGGCGAATAAATGGTCTCGGCCCCCAGGAGCATTGTATATCTCCCGGTTCTAGACTCGATTGTGGACTCAGAATGGAGGAGGTCGACGAATTCCGGGGACCATGCCCCTGACAGGAAAGTCAGGGATATCTGCTTGTTGATAAGGAAGGCTTGGAACGCCTCTATGAGCTCAGCTGAGAGCTCGAGCTCGCCTTCTGTGGCGAAGGCATCACGTAGCAGAGGTGAATCCGATGAATGATGGAGAGCCCAGGTAAGAATAAAATTCGGTAGGGTGACAAGTTGCAGGACGGTGGGATTGTAGTCTGCCAGAACGAGAGAAAGGCATGAGCTTTCCTGGTTTGTCCGCTCATCCAGGGCCCAGTGAAATAGTGCTAGCGAAGGAAGGGCTGTGCCGCATCCTAGCTAAGATTGACAAAGTCAGGATCCTCAACGCCCGTAAATCGGCAAGTCGCAGTCTCAAAGAATATGGCGGCCAGGACTCACCTCGATAACCCTTCGTACGATGCCGGCGGCGGTGTGCGGAGGATTGGAGGTGGCGAGAACTTTGACGAGATCCACACTGCACTCCCAGGACTTGAATCCGCCTTCGTAAACTCCCGTCTTCACGTCGTGATTGCCCAGGCCCGGCTCGGCCTCACTGCCTTCGCCCTCCTCGGCCATCAGTTGGACTCGAACATCCCACAGCTCCCGGCGGGGCAGCCGGAGTTCCCCATTTCCGTCTAGGTCGACGGGGAGAAGACTGTAGGCAATCTTGGAAGGCAGCTGAGACAACATGTGCTTTAGATCGTGGCGAACAGCAGGAAGCAGAGACTTGCCTGCGACGGGAAAGGCGCTTGCCACGGCTGGCGTAGGCTGGGCGGCATCCTGGGGGCGAGGCTGCGGCTGGCCTTCATCATCCTCTATGTCTTCCCCCGAGAAGGAGAAAGAAAACTGTGCTGACATGTTTTCGGTCGATGAAGAGGGTCGCTGGGTGTGTCCAGGTAGTTCGTCGTTGGTGAAATTCTTGATGTTTTACGGTAAGGCGTCGTTAGGTACCCTAGGTACAGTAGGTACCTACCTAGTCCGACGGAGGCTACAAAACGCTAAGGTGGGGGGAGGACCAGTCAATTGATGTCGGGAAAACCGCGGGACCGGTCAGTCACCCCGCAGCGAAGGGGAAGATGGAACATCGAACTCGGCTTCGAAGGTACCGACAGTAAGGGTGTATTGCTGCATAGAAATTCTGCAGCACAGTAATCGATCCCTTCCATCTCAACGAGATCTGAGTCCTGGCCAACCATGTTCAACCCGTGCGTTGAAGCCCCCTGTCCAGGCTGTCCGTCCCCTTGCGGCACATGCAGGCGGTTGGCAACTACCTTACGACTTCTTCGCAATCGATTGTCGAGTTACGGACCGAGGGCAAGTCTTTTCTCTGGTCGGCGGCCGGGCGGAGGTTGCCAGTCCGCGAAACGAGGATGCCACGCCTCACTACCTCGTCGACTGACCGACGTGTGCAAGAAGTGAACTCCTCGAAGCCTTTTGGTTGGACGAGATACGACAATGGCGTACACCATGCGAGTCGCCATTGGTGCCGGAATTCCACGCATGGCGCGACCTCGCCATTCAGGGTCCTGAATGGGCCCTGCAATACAATCCTTCCTTGGACTCAAGAGCTCTTTGTGCCCGACTCTTACTAGGTAGGTACTGTAACTCATCCCATATAGAGCCGCAACTGCACAGTGATTTCCGACGAACCCATGCGACTCCCCCGTAGCCTGTGACTGTCCCACAGTGAGCCTCGCTTCCAAAGATGATCTACTCATCATGGTAGGCCAGTATACGCAGCTTCCCGCTTTCGCTTCCCCAGTCCGCGTACCTGCCCTTCCACCTCTCCACTTAGCCTACACTCACCTAACCATTCACCTACCTAATCGGTAACTTTGTGGACTTCCTTCAGCCGCGCGCCCTTTTGATGCTTCTATCTGCTTGATCCTGCTGAAGAGTACCCGGAAAACGCACAAGCACCTTGGTGCGAAGCGTCAAAGGACTCCTATTAGGTATAAAGACTGGCTTCCGAGCATGCAAAAAAAAAAAAAGATGGTGCAAAGCCTGACCTCTCAGCTTTAGTTCCATCCGCCCATACCTACCCTTCTCCGTGATGACCCGTCATAGAGCGTCCGTGGTGCCTAGTGCCCAGCTGAACACCACAAGAGAACCGTATTCCATCGTCGACCAGCCCTTGGGTACTGCCCGGCATGTCAAGATTGTCGGCATCGGCGCCGGGGCTAGCGGTATCACCATGATACGCACTCTCCGGCGAACCATGACGAATTACGAACATATCGTATACGAAAAGAACAGCAATGTCGGAGGCACCTGGTTTGAAAACCACTATCCGGGTTGCAGATCGGATGCTCCCAGTCACAACTACCAGTTCTCGTGGCGACCAAACCACGAGTGGTCCAACTTCTTCTCGAGTGCCGATGAGATCGAGCAATATCTGAACCGTGTCTGCGAGGAAGAGAACATGTTCGACTTGATTAAGCTTCGACACAGGGTTGCGGGCGCCTGGTGGGACGAGTCTAAGGGCATGTGGGATCTCAAGGTAACTGACCTCGAGACGGGGCGTGACTTTAGAGATCAGGCTCACTTCATCGTCGACGCCTCTGGCATTCTGAAGTGAGTCCGGCGGGAGTGCATTGTACGCGGGAATACTGACTCTGGGTCGCAGCCAGTGGAAATGGCCGGACATTCCTAACCTGAAAAGTTTCCGAGGCGACCTGATGCACACGGCCGCCTGGCCCAAAGATTTTGATTACAAAGGCAAGGGCAAGACGGTGGCGGTCATTGGCAATGGATCATCCGGCGTACAGGTCCTGCCGAAGATGCAGCCAGGTCAGTGTCTCTCTCTGCTCTTGCAACTGCGATTCCAGCTAATGCCTTTTTCCAGACGTCAAGAAGATATACCACTTCATTCGGACCCCTACATGGGTGATACCCCCGAGAGTCATGGCCATGAAGATCTTGGGAGGTCCCGCGAAAGACATGTTGAGTCAGATAGAGATGGACGAGAACGAGAATTTCTCCCAGGCCCAGATCCAAAGGTTCAAAGACGATCCTGCCTTTTACCGCGAATTCGTCAAAGTCATCGAGAAGAACACCAACGATGCTTTTTACACCGTAGGTGCTTGTACCCCTATTATTGACGCGCCCTGAAACTAAGACTATGATCAAGATCATCAACAACAGCCCCGTGCAGGCCTTCGCTACCAGCAAAGTCATAGAATATATGACTACGAGCCTCGGCGGCGACAAGAAGCTCTGCGAAGCCTTAATACCCAGCTATCCCCTGGGTTGTCGACGCATAACCCCTGCGCCGGGGTATCTCCAGGCTTTGAGAGCCCCCAACGTCGAGATAATCACGGAAGGGATCGCAGGCATTGTCCCGGAAGGGATCCAACTGGACTCGGGTCAGATCATCGAACTCGACACCATCATCTGCGCGACGGGCTTCGACACCTCCTTCGTGCCGCGCTTCCCCCTCGTCGGCCGCGACGGCGTCAACGTGCAGGACCGGATGCGGCAGGAGACGCCCAGGAGCTACCTGTCGTGCGCCCTCGACGGCGTACCCAACTACTTCAGTAAGTCAGTCAGTCAGCAGCCACCGCCCTCTTACTCCTCTTCCTCTTCCTCTTCCTCTTCCTCTTCCTCCTCCTCCTCCTCCTCCTCCTCCTCCTCCGTCCCACCTACCTACCTACCCACCTACCCACCGGCTCCCCCTCCAAATCGCGAACCCGATCGAGACCTTGGCATGAATAAACATGGCCTGGGCACCACGAGGTACCCAGCCAGCCAGCCAGCTGACCGCACTCGCAGCGTTCCTAGGCCCCCACGCGCCCATCGGCCACGGCGGCGTGTTCACGCTGAGCGAGCACGTGGCGCGGTACGCGGCGCGGGCGCTGCGCAAGGCGCAGACGGAGGGGATCCGGGCGATGGCGCCGACGCGGGCGGCGGTGGCCGACTACGCGGCGCACGTGGCGGCGTTCATGCCGCGCACGGCGTGGGCGGCCGGCTGCCGCTCCTGGTTCAAGGGCGGCCACGAGACCACCGGTGGTCCCGTCGTCACCGCCCTCCACCCCGGCAGCCGCGTCCACTTCTTCCACATGCTCGAGCGCTTCCGCGCCGAGGACTGGCACTTCGCCTACGCGCACCCCGCCGGCAACCGCTTCGCCTACCTCGGCAACGGCCTCTCCGCCCGCGAGCTGGATCCCCGCGAGGATCCCACCTGGTACTTGGACGAGGAGGTGGCGTGGGCCAGGATGTGATGGATTGTGCGATGCCTTGCGGTGATAATATTGATGATGATGACGATGATGATTACGATGATTACACGCGCGGGGACTGCATAAGTACATGGGCCCGTGTTGGGCTCGACCGGCGTTTCGTGGTTCTCGGCCTTGACAAAAAAAAAAAAAAAAAAATGCGTTTTTTCTTTGCACTCGCAGTTCTAACTAAGTGAGGCCCGTACAGTCCAGAAAGCTCTGTTCCTAACCAAGGCTCTTACACCGTCCCCGGCCTACCAACCCGCTACCCGCGATCTCACCCGCCGCCCATGGCCTCAACGATCCAATCCGCGCGGACGGCGCTGACCTTCTTGGCGTAGTTGCGCTGGGTGAAGACATACTCGAGGAACATGATGGCCTCGACCTTGCCCTGGCCGCCGGCGCCCGCGCGGACGTGCAGCACGCTGCTGGGGTGGACGGCCACGACGTGCTTCCCCTGCACCGTGACGTAGCTCGCGTCGGGGGCGAGCAGCGCCGTGCGCGTCGCGAAGCCGCGCAGGAAGCAGCGCAGCAGCGTCTCGGCGCGCGCCGGCGACAGCGGCTCGAAGTGCCCGTCGCCCTCCTTCTCGTCCTCCCAGTCCACCGCCGACGCGGCGGACGCGAAGGTCTTGGAGGTGAACAGCGCCCGCAGCTGGCGGCGTATCGCGAGCGCTTGCCGCAGCGTGCGCGCGTGCAGGCGGCGCGCGCGGCACCAGGCACTGCGGCGGGAGGGGGGCTCGGCGGCGTACCGCTGCAGCGTCGTCAGGTACGTTAGGATGTCGCCCTCGCGGCGGTAGAGGTCCTTGCGGGCGTCCTCGACGGCGGTCAGCTCGGCGTCGTGGTCCTTCTCCTCGTCCTGCTGCTTTTCGTCCGGGAGACGGTGTAGCTGCTGGAACACGGTCTCGCCGGCCGTGACGCAGGCGACCACGTCGATGGCCTCGCGGAGGCAGGCGTTCTGGGGTTCGGCGGCGGAGAGGAGGACGCGTCCGTAGGGTGGGGACACGGGGAGCAGCGCCAACTGATGTCCGACCTCGGTGATGCTGCCGTCGTCGGAGATCGCGCCGAGGAAGTGCAGGTGCAGCAAAGCCTTGCCCACGGCGTCCGGGTCCGGGCGGTCGGGCAGTGGGAAGGCGAGGACGTCGGCCACGCCGCGCGCCTTCATCGTCAGCACTGCGCCCAAGACGTCGTTGCGCAGGATCTCAGGGGGGTCGGCGGGCGCGAGCGTCGCGTACGTTGCGGCCGTGTAGAGTCGGTAGCAGCGTCCGGGTCCTTCACGGCCAGCACGTCCTGCCCGCTGGATCGCGGACGACTGCGAGATCGCCTTCGCCAGCAGCGATTCCATCCCCAGCCGTGAGCGAAATTGCTTCACCTTTGCCTTGCCACAGTCGATCACGTACCGCACGCCTGGCACCGTGACGGATGTTTCGGCGATGTTAGTTGCCAGCACCACTTTTCGGGCAAACCCCTTTTTGATGGGCTGGAAGGCGTCCTGTTGTGCTTGTATCGAAAGCTGTCCGTATAGGGGATATACCAGCAATTTCGGTACATCTGAGGCTAGAGTCGCGCTGTACTCTTCTATAAGGCGTTGAGCTGACTCGATTTCCTCTTGTCCTGTGAGGAAGGCCAGTATATCGCCTGGTAATGGCTCTTGTACGTGGATCTTGAATATTTGCTTCAGTAGTGCTTCCTGAATGTCAGGCACGGGTTTGTCCGTATGCTGGATGTCCACGGGATACTGTCTTCCTTTGATTCGCAGCAGCTCCATAGACGAATGTGTTTCCTCCGGATCGAAGAACTGCTGTATCTTCTCGACGTCTGCCGTAGCACTCATGATCACCACCTTTAGCGGCACACCTCCACGACCCGCCTTATCGCTAGACAGAATCTGCTTCAAGAAACCGGCGATCAAGTCGACATCGACACTCCTCTCGTGGATCTCATCGACAATGATGGCACTGTATTGGCGCAGGTTCGGATCCCGTAGCAGCTCTTGCAGAAGCATACCCTCGGTAAGAAACTTGATCTTGGTGCCCTTGGGAACCTTGTGATCGAAACGGACGGAATAACCGACAGATCCTTCTCGCGCATCTCCCAAAGGTGTGCCCATCTCTCGCGCGACCCGACCGGCCAGTGTAGTTGCAGCGACTCGCCGCGGTTGGGTGATGGCGATCATACCGCCGACGTTCACCGTGTCTGATCGCACACGTACCTTCTTCTTCTGACACCATGGCTCGTGGCAGAGGAACTGGGGCGTCTGTGTACTCTTTCCCGAGCCAGTCTCACCAACGACCAAAAGTATGTCGTTGTCCTTCCGTAGGCTAGCCTGGATTTGATCTCGATAGGCCCAAATGGGGAGAGCTTTCCTGGCCTTCAGCATGGGCGAATCTCGTTCCTCTTTTGCGGCCCGCTTGAGTTTCTCTTTCTTGAGAACCTGTGAGTCTCCATGGCGTCCTCTTCTCTTCTCCTCTTTCGTATGTCCGGATGCCGCTCTCTCTTCCGGGGGGGGCGGCTCTTCTGCCACTGCCGGGGTCTGCTCTGCTGCTGGCGTCCGCTGCTGAGGTTGCAGGTAAGCGCTCAAAGAAATAACTTTATCGCCTATTCTGACGACATTGGGATCGTTGGTTGCTTTCGTTTTACGCCTTTTCGGCCTGTGTTCGTCCTCCCCCATGGTCGAGTGAGCGGTGTTGCAGGTGGTGTGTTGCAGGTGGTGTGTCGCAGTGAACTTTGGAAGCGTGGAAAATTTGGGCCGCACTGTGTTAACACTTGCAAGCGCGATCTCATCACGTGGCTATGTACAGTGTCCAACACTGTCTTGTCAATTGAACCTCCGGCATGAGTCTGCCAGACGGAGAGGTGACCAGGACTTTCTTCATTGGGGCTATCAAATTGGCAGCGGCTTTGATAGATAGAAAGACTCGGGAAGTAGACTAAGGTAGGCACAAGCAAGCCGGGCTTCGAGTAGCCCTCATATCATAGCGGCGTACACGGTGCTTTCAGGCATCCCATGAGATGGGACAGTTGATACTAGATTACACGATTTGCCCAACAGGTACCGAGGCACTCAGCCGTATGCATCTATTTGGGATCGTGCATATCTTGTAATCCACCTGTACAAACATCTATTCAGGTTTACCGTCTCCCTCATGCCTATTACGAATGGCCTGCATGAGCTCATACAACTGGCCCATTTGCTGATCTGCGAAGCCGTCAGTTCTATGCGCTCCTCCGCCACTTCAGGGCAATGCCACGGTAATCTAAACATACCACTCATCTTCTCGATCTTGGCCGGATCCAGCTTCTCGCCTACCCAGTTGTCGCCCTCGATCTTCTGTGCGTAGAGCTGCCATTCCGTGAGGAAGCCTATCTGAACGCCTCTCATCAGCCCTCATCTTGATAGCCTCGCAAATCCTGCCCACTCACCAAATGCGCTGGGTTGTCGATGTTCCGGTGCGCGCGGAACTCCGCCTTGATGTACTCGTCCCCAAGCACCCGCATCTCGGACGGCAGATGCTTTCGGTGTGCTCTGAACAGCCGTCGGTAAAGCGGGATCGGCGGCAACATGGCCGTCGCCGCAGGCTTCATGCCATTGCCTGCGTTGGCTGCTGTAGCTAATAATCTCGTCGTTGGTTTCATTGCGTGACCGTTGTGTGTACCTTATGTATGCTGACCTCAAAGTGACCGGACAAATTCAATGACGCTTTCGAGACTCCAACGAATACCCGAGGTCAGTGGCACAGTGTTTTACAAGTACAAATGAGACAGTACGCACTGTCATACATAGATGCTGCAGGTGCCCAACCCCATCCCACTCCAACAAGGTACTTAGGATAACCGCAGATAACTTCAGACATACCCAGGATATCGTGACTCGTCCAATACTCACTACGATGGAGAAGTTCAAGCTCATCTACACCGTCCCAGGCAAGCATGATTCCCGGCATACCTGAAGCAACTGACGGGTTTCGTCTGATGTCCGTACACTTACTAACGGTCTGGGCAGCCTCGCATCTGCAGACGACCAAAGATGCCGTCTTCGCCTCGGGCGCGGGAGTCTATGAAGGAGGCAAATACGTCCAAGTCGCCTTTGAACTCACCGGATCTGGCCAATACCTGCCCGTAGCAGAAGCTGGAGCCGATCCCCACACCGGCCAGGCCGGCCAGCTGGAACGCGTCCTCGAATACCGCGTCGAGATCCTCTGCGAAGGGCGCGACGTAGCCAAAGGCGCCGTTGAGGCTTTGAAGAAGTGCGTGACCCTGTGCCTAGACTTAAGTCCGATTCGCTGCTAAGTATCCGAAACAGCGCACATCCGTACGAAGTGCCGGCATACGAGGTCTATAAACTCGAGGACATGTGAGAGATCAGAGGCTCCAGCTTGTGGAAGGGAATGAACGTGTGCAAGCTATTTGCTATTAGGTGCTACTATCCAGCACGGGAACCACGCCGCCCATACGCCTTCTATATAGACCAGAATGCTCCTCCGCCTTGCCAAATGGCGTCTCGTAGCAGTTTGGAGCTCGTGAAAACACTTATCGGATGCGGTTCATTCTAGCGTTGGTCACTCTGATCTGATCATCCAGTGGATCGGTCTGGGTTTATGAGTCAGTATGTCAAACACCTGCAAGAAGTTAGGGGCGCGTACCTTCTGGCCGATCCTGTCAATCAGCTTGTTGCTGTGGTCGAGCTCGTCACCCATGGCCTGGCCAATCCGCTTGAGCTTGTTGACACCCAGAGACATCTGCTCCAGGTCGCGCTCGATCTGCTCGTTGTCCTCGTCGAGTTCTCGCGCGCCCTCTTCATCCGAGTCGTCTTCGAGCGTGTACTTGGATCGATCGCCGCGGTTGGCTCGCGTAAAGGACGACGGCGCCTCGTCTTTCGTCAAGCCAGCGAAGTTGTTCTCCATCCGCTGATTCTGCTGAAATTTGTCCCTTCGGCTAGCCTCCCGGATTTCTCGGTCATTAGCGTTCTGAGACATGATGCGTGCCTCCTCCTGGGCCGTGCGTCGCTTCTCCGTGAAGGGGTTGTTGACATGGACAGCAAACATGCTGCGGTTGAGACTCTTGAGCTTTTTGGTCTGTGCCTCGGCATGGCGGTGCGACTCGGTCGCCGTGTCAAGAAGCTGGTCGGTGTGGTGAAGACGTTCGTTCTGGGCGCCGAGGCGAGCATATGTGGAAAGACCAGAGTCGAGCGCCTGGTTCATGTAGCGCAGCGAGTTCTGGTTCGTAGCCAAACTAGCCTTCGTAGTCTCCTTAATCTGTTTCTTCGCATCCTTGTATCCCTCGTAATCCTTCTCTTCCTCCGTCAGCTCCCGCTGCTCGCCGTAGCCACCATACTTGCTACCGTCGTCCGCACCGGGTTCTCCGTACGCTCCACTGCCAGGCTCGCCAGTGGTCTGGCGCTGCTCAGCTCGCTGACGGGCACCGGAGAACAAAGCATCACGCTGGGCATCGTCATCGGCTGCTGGGCCGAGACCGCCGTATCCGCCCTGGCGGCCGCCTGACGACGAACCACCGCCATAGCCACCAGCGCTGGAGTATTTGCTGCCGCCGTATCCCGAGGAGGCACCGTATCGGTCATTTCCATAGCCACCGGGGGTCTGGTTGTCGGAGTAGGGAGGAGGGGCAGTGGCAGAAGATGAACTGCTGCCGGCGCGGTTCAAAGGAGGAGCGCCGTAGCCCGACTTGGGGCCAGGGCCGCCCGGCAGGCCACCAGCACGAGGACCGTTGGGAAGACCTGCACGGGCTTGCGCGTAGGCATGTCGGGTGGTCTGAACGCCGCCATCGTTCATGTAGGGATCGTTGCCGGGCGGTGCCTGAGCGTAGGGGTTGTCGGAGGCGGGAGAGCCCTTCCCGTCGCTGGACTTCTTGCCGAACCCGAATTTCTTCATGTTGGGCGTCAATGGATGCTGTTGGTGGACAAAGACGGTGATGGGGGACTGCGAGGTGTGTGTAGTCGCTGGTCGGGTTAAGAAGAGAGTGGTGGCGGTGGTGGATGTTTGGGGGGAGGAAGGGAAGTTGTCAGGTTGTCAGGTTGTCAGGTTGTCAGGTTGTCAGGTTGTCAGGTTGTCTTAGGTAGCGTTTCGAAAGAGAGGGGAGTTGGACTTTCGCTCGCCGATCGCCTCCAGTAAACTCCAGGGGCTGTTTTCAGGGTTCACCCAGGTGGACGTGGCGGCGGCGGCTGGGGATTCGTCAGGACAGGACCGCAGCAGCAGCGGCTTGTGGGGCGGGCAGTGGACTGGCGTGAACTGGCAGGTTCGCTGATACGCTGATACGAGGCTGGTCTGGGGGGCTGAGAGCGGTAAAGCTGCTGACCGCACTGCTGTATTTCTTCCGACGCGCTGTTCAGGGGCTCTGAGAGGCCGCTAAAACCGCACCTGATGGCCGGCAGAATTCAGCTGCGATGGCGCACCTTGGCTCCGACCTTGGTCCTTGGGTGTGGCAACCAGGGCTGTCAGCGCACTGCCACCAAAGCTAACGTTGGCGAGGCGGTAAGAAACAAGGTTGCCGGCTGCGCTGCGTCTGTTCGTCTGTTAACGGCTCGGTTGTTTTGTAACTCGTTTCGAAAGTGACTCAGTCCGGAGTTGGAGTAGTTTTACGGGATGGACCAACAGTCAATCATACCTTACCTTCTTATCCTTTGCTGCCGACACCCGACCGAGTAATTGGACGCCCTATTATTATGCGTGTAACTATTCACTCGAGTTGACTAACAGTCTAACACCCGCAAGTCAAAGGCAAGGGAGCAGCGAAACCGGGAGCCGCGGGGCGCTTCGAGAAGAGCTGTGCCTGAAGGTCTCCTTCAGGTTGTTTTCGTTGTGATGGGAGGTACAGCTTCCTGACTTCTGATTGGCTTAATAAATCCAATTTCATTGGTTCGCTTAGACCTCCACTAGATCCACCTGTCTGCTGGTCCCAGCCGGGAACGATTGCAACCTATACCTAAGTACCTAAGGTACCGCCGCTGACCTAAACACCTGAAGGAGACCGTTCGTCACGGCGCAGGCAGATAGGTAGCTGGCGAATTGCTTGCGCGCGCGCGCAAGCAATTTCGCCAGCTAGCTATCAGGGTGATGGGTTGGAAGGGACGTGACGAACGGTCTCCCGGCCTTAGGTGACCTAGGCAGGTACCTAGGTAGGCCCGGGCCGGAGACCTTCAGGCATGTTTTTGGAGCGCAGCGACCTCGAGTAGGTGCGTGTTGTGATGCGCCGTACCAACCAATTAACTAAGTACCTGGTACCTGTTATACTCGTTCAAATGCATTCCAAGCCTGCATATTTTACTTCGCGGCTTACCTCCTCTCCACCGTCAGTCACGCCGTTACCTGTCAAGCCTCTCTGCCTGTTCCCTGGAAGTGTTGAGTGCCGCTTCCTCTCGACGCTGTCACGCCATGGGCCTGCGTTTCGACCTCTTATTGGCCGTTGCCGAGCTTACTTGACAGATTTAGCGTCCTATCTCGCTCGTATCATCAGTGCTTCCTCCACATCATCCACGCTTCGAACCCGCTCTCCTATAAGATGCCTTGGATGCCTACCCCTACACCGTTAGACCTGATAACATCGTCAACTACCTCCTTGCTGAGATAAACACTTCTCTCATAACTCACCTTCAATCTCCCTGGCTTCCGCAATGGCTGCCACCTACTCTTGCTAAGCCCGTTTTCCCTTTTCAGACAGAGAAGCCTAGACGGTTCGCAACGTTCCCGAGCTCATCAGCTCCAGTCTATACGAAGATGATACCACGAATACACATCGCCTCTCACGGACAAATGGCTCACAACTATACCAAAAAACCAATACAAAAAGGAGCATATTACTGATACGTGTGTGTAATAACCCTTGGCCTATCAACGAGCAGTTCGTCCATAAACGCCTCCGACTGGACTGGCGACGGAGCTCATAAGACCACGCACACCATCCCCTATTTGCTAGGACCTTAAAACGAGTCCTTCAACTGTTTAAAAGCGGCCTGGAATCTATTTCACGATGGCATCCATCTTCACCTTCGACCACGACCCGCCTAGGGTCAGCTCCCCTTGGAAAACGGGCCAAGACAGCGGGAAGCGGCCTCACAATGAGCGATCCATCTCTACTGGGCCCGTCGTTGAGTCGGAGCTCGCGTCTGACGCCCATGTAGACAGGCTGGAGGCCGAACCACAAGATGGCCCCATCGAATATAAGCTGCATCTGCTCTTGCGCCCACGCCGTGCTTACAAAACTATGAGCACTACCATGAGCGTACCAGGCTCTCAGGCGTTTAGGAACGCGCGAGATACCAAGATGTCAAAGCAATCGGTCCAGCCGCTTGCCTCGTCTAACCAGACTCGCCAGAATCGTCTTCAGCATCTGACAACCCAACTGCTTTGGAGACTTCAACAATCGTCCCCTTATCATACTACCGCGCGCGGTGACCTCGTCATCCCGAAACTTCCCGAGGACAATGCCGAGCTGGCTGTTCTGCAGGAACCTGGCAAACTCCTGCCAGGTCTCGAAGAGTCAAACGGGGCTCTTTACGAAATAGGAGTAGCCGATGATGGGACATTTGTCGGTTTGACCAAAGAGGAAATGGACGAAAGTATGTCGACCTTGAAGATCATGGCCGCAAGTCTGGGGTGTAGGGTCGAGGTGCAGCGGATGAAAACCGTGGGAACCTGCGAGTGGTTTGAAAGCACGGTAT
This sequence comes from Xylariomycetidae sp. FL0641, assembly GCA_022376655.1. NCBI lineage: Eukaryota > Fungi > Ascomycota > Sordariomycetes > Xylariomycetidae sp. FL0641. The sequence goes on from JAJJKE010000066.1 coordinate 147,700, forward strand.
CTTCACAGCCCCAAACTCAACAAGCAGACCTTTGGGTGGCCGAAGCTTTGATTATGCCCGTTCTGAATGGCCGGGGCGGACCTAGTGGTGAGAACAGCGAAGGAGCTGATGCTGCTCCTAGGAGAGGCGCCTCGACTACGGAGCAGCTTCGCATCTCGTTGACTGGCCCGACTACCTCGGGAAAAACCACACTGCTGGGGACGCTGTCCAACGGAACTTTGGATAACGGCCGAGGTCTCAGTAGGATCAACCTGCTCAGGCATCGGCACGAGGTCGCCTCGGGTCGTACAAGCTCGATCGCGCAAGAACTCATTGGATACCACGGCAATGCCATTTACAACTACAACATTGACAATATCAACGAATGGCCGGATATTCATGATCGCGCAGATGAGGGCAGGCTGGTCTTCTTCCTCGACTCAGCTGGGCATCCTCGGTATCAGCGTACAACCCTACGCGCCTTGGTTGGCTGGGCCCCCCACTGGACACTGCTCTGCATTGCGGCCAACGAGGACCCTTCACCCAGCCAAGGTGCGCATTCGCTGTCCGGTGCCGATGGGGCCATGGGCATAGACATGACTACCATGGACCTGGCGATGGCCCATCTCGATCTGTGTCTAAAGCTTGAGATGCCTCTGGCCATTTTAATCACCAAAACCGAGCTAGCCCAACGCACTCTGCTCAAAGAGAAGCTGAACTCCCTTCTCACGAAAGTGAAGGCCACGGGGCGAGTACCGAAACTTTTGACTACGCCCGGTTGTGAGGGAGAAGACCTCACGGAAGTACCAGCCAGGGACCAACAAAAAATCCGGGAGGAAGTCGTCGACCCTATCGCGAAATCTGGCGACCTGCTGTCTATTGTCCCCATCATACTCACCAGCGCCGTGAAGGGTATGGGTATTGGGCTGACACATGCCTTGTTACAAGGCCTACCTGTTCCTCCTTCTCCAACTTCACGCGATTTTGTTCCTCTGGCTCTCAATCCAGAGCAACCAGCTGCTCTGTTCCATATTGATGAAGTCTATGAGCTGTCTCTTAGCCGTGCCCAGGCTGCAACGAGCCAGTGTTCGAACGCCAATGCCCCAGTTGTGACGGGCTATCTTCGCTTTGGAAAGCTCTCCATTGGCGACAAAATAGTCCTGGGACCGTTTCCCGCGGAGGAAGAAGATGCTCGGGGTTCCATCCCGAACGATCACCCTTCTCCAGGCTATGGGCTATCTCTCCCTCACCCGCTGTCGGCGGAGTTTGCGCGGCTGAACACTCGGAATGCCTTATCGGCCTCCAGGGTGGATGGCGAATGGCGGACAGCTGCCATTGTGAACATCCGGGTGCTGAGGCTTCCTGTGCAGACAATCGAAGCTGGCCAGGCTGGGTCTATTCAGATCGTGCTTGATGAGGAAGGCAGCGAAGCATCTGACACGGCCACCCTCCCTGAAAAAGCGCGAACCTCGGGCCATAGAATCCGCAAGGGCCAGGTTCTCGCCATGCCGAGCCAGCACATGATTGACACGGGGCTATCGCTGCAAGCATCAACTGGCTTTACGGCTGCTTTCAGGAACGCGGACATCAAGACACTCCCCGTGGGTACTTTAGTCAACGCATATGTCGGGATGGTACGTGCGGCTGCGCGCGTCTTGCGCGTCACGCGGCAGAAATCCGCCCCAGATTCTCGAAAGCTTGCGTCAGAAGACGACGATGACGTTTTTGGCATGAATGAACATTTCGAGCTGGAGCGGACACGGTCGGAAGCTGACCTCGCCGAATACAATGTAGAATATCACGTGCTGCTGGAGCTCCTTACAAACAGGGAGTGGATTGAGCTCGGCTCTCGGGTGGTCCTCCTAGAAGGAGGGATCAAAGACAGGTCAGGACTCGAGGGCTACGTCGGGACAGTGGTCGAAGTTGCTGAATAGCTCCAGACTTGGGATGGTAGATGTTTAGGATAGGAGCGATTGGCGAGGAGGCAGGACAGCGTGTGCATGGGAGCTGGAAGCGCAAGGTACCTGGCCCACTCCCCTTACCAAAAAGTAGGAGTTCCTTAAATAGCGACACAAAATGGTATTGTTCATCCGAGTGCTCATATCCCATGAATTCGTCCACCCAGAACGCCAAACGCATGCTACAGAGGGCAGTCTTCAGGGGAATAGCGGCGGTATTTCATGCCCTGACTAGGCCGTAAAATAGTGTCCAGGTCAAGATGTAACCAGCAAGCCCGCCAAATAGCCCGCCAGCCCAGAACTCATACTGTGACCTGAAATACCTGCTCGTGTCGAATGCGCTGTTGCCCGCCTTCAAGGACGTGGGCGCTACGCGGATCAGGTAGAAGAGAACGGTAGTCAGAATGGTGAAGGCGAAGTAGAAGAGGAAGCCAATGTATGACTCGAGGCCCAAGATGCCGGCGGCAGCACCGAATATCGAAGCACTTAGGCTCTGGAGGTTCGAAAAAGCCTACGGAGGCGAAAGCGGGGTGTCAGCAGCGGACCGCAGGTGGAACAAAGCGTAGTCAAATTCGAAGGGGAGCAGGCTGGCGTTACGAAGCAAAGGCCACCGCCTTCATTCACCGTCAAAGAGGTGGAACGGACCTTGGTGTTGTGCATGACCGACTCCGGCACAATCGGGGCAATCTGGTACTCCTTCTCGGTCGGCATGGTTGCGGTGTTGCGCGCGGCTCAATGCGTCTGGGGCGGGTGTGAAAGTCGATCAGTCTCGTGCAGTATGGCTGTCAAATTGCCATGTGACGTGATAGGCAAGCTCGTGATCTGAAGCGTTGGGCGGCTATCATGGGCGTTGTCGTTAAAGTTGGCCGATGTTTGATGCGCGACCCTGCCAGATCAGCTCGGCGGAGCGAATGGCAGCCTTGAGCCTTCAGCCGCGCAGCTGGTCCCTGATGTTGGGCACAGTGCAGCCCGGCTTTCCCATCTAAGATTACTGTACATCTAGCTATCTACGAGGCTGGGCCGGCTAGCGGGTTGGTTACTGTAGAACTGGCCGTGCTGGACTGCAGTGGGGGGCCCGTAGCCAGGCTGAGTGGCTGAGCAGCTGAGTGCCAAAGTGCCCCCCCCCCCTCTCGAACCCCTAACAAGGCGGGCTTGACGGTTCACACGGTTCACGATCCACTGACGAAACAGCTCTTCAATTGCGATTCCCAAGACTCGGTCGGATTTCTCCAGCACTCGCAGGCGGGCCAGACCCTGGCGATTTGCCGGGCGATCCTCCACTGCAACAAGTCCACCGCCCAGAGCTTCTGCGCTTCCGTGTGCCGACATGGGAATCCTCTCGGATATTAGATGCTTTCGATGAACCCCGGCACAGGGGCTCTGGACGTGCCCGTACTGCGCCTGCAACCTTGAGGCCAAATGAACTCGACAACATAGACCACACCTGTCAATCTGTCATTCTGTCGCTCTCTTCTGCCATTCCCGATTTTCTTCTTTCTCCTATTGTTCTGTTGTCGCCCGTGTAAATTTGCCGTCTCCCGTAGTCGCAGCTGCTCCTTTGTCTGTCCCTCCCCCCTTCCTGACGCCATCGCCGACTTGGAACCGGTTCGCAAGACAAGACGTCACCGTCACCGTCACTGTCACTGTCACCGTCACCGTGCCTGCCCATCCACCAACCACCACGACCCTTTGTACTTCAGAGACATCCACCAACTACCTTACCTACCTGGTAACTGACTGACCGCTCAACGGCAACCGCTACCGCTACCGCTCCGCTACCCCTACTCCCCACGTCTTTGTACCCGATGGACGCGATCGCCCGTGCTGCATTTAAACTGTAATTACATGGAGACCCACGTGGATGAGGGAACGCCTTTGAGCAACTATCTCGAAGGTACGCTTGCATGCATGATCATATCCCACACCCCCATCGCCCGTCTCGCCCGTCTCGCCCAGTCTCGCACCCCGATGCTCGTATGCCCGTCGAACCGCGCCGCCATAGCCGCTGTCGCCGCCGCCTTGTTCCGTTTCCAGGGTCCCATCTGACGTTTCTTTGTCCACCACAGGCACGGGCGAGAAGGAGCTTGAGTGGCCGGATTCGGAGGAGAACAGCAGGGACCACGATTCGTCCCAGTCACAGTCGCCGCCCTCGAGTCCTCCTCCTCGCGACTTTGCGCCCCGAGGCCTCGCCAAAGTCAGGAAGCAGTTCCGCCAGCGCCAGCCCATGCCAATGAAGCTCGACGTCCCCAAGTTCCCGGCCAACATCAAGTTCGATGATGTCCAGTGCCAAACCTCCCCCGTCGTCGGGGCCGTGCGCATGCTCATTGAGGCCGTCACCTCCTCTATAGACCACGCTCGCTCCATAGGCTTCATCGAGCGCCTGCGCCTCACCATCGTCCAGTCCCAGCTGCTCGACAACCCCTTAGTCGCCGGCTTCCAGGTCTCGAGCGATCCGGACAGCGAGACTTCCACCGTCGAAATTAGCTTTCATGGCTTCACCACCTCGGGTGTGGTGGCCGCTGCCGTCTTCGGCTTCGGTACCGCCGCCATCGTCCGTTGGTTTTCGGTGGGAGGGCTGATGCCCACGTGGAAGCGCATATTCATTTCCGCAACAGTGATAAGCTTCATCCTATTCATGGGGAGGACGTACGTGCGCCGGGAGACGTTGAGGAATATTCAAAAACAAGGTTTGGTGGAGGCTTCGTCGTTCTTCTCCATTTCCCGAGAGTACGATGGGGCCAATAGTGCGGCGCTCAACTTCATCATGGAGGTGGAGTTGGTCGCCCGCGGATACCGACTGTAATTCGCCCCCTCATCGGCATAACTTAGGCAGTGGGCTAACGGCTTCTCAGGAGCACACCTATTCCCCCGATCAGTCGCCTCGAGACCAACGGCCAGAGCGTCAAATGCCTTCAGCTGAGGCAAGCTCTGCGGACCAGCCTCGCAGAAGTGATCCCGGCCTACTACCAGATCGCTTTCAACGTGTGGGGTTTCGCAGAGCAGACAGAGCTGCTGATGTTGCAATCTCAATACCAGTTCACTGTTTCTGATGTGGTTGAGAGGTTTCAGGCCTATTCAAAGGGAGATGTTCAGGATGGCGACAAGTTGCAGGCTCTGAAAGATGCCGCGTACCTCTTCCACGACATTCGCAAAGTCTTTCTTAGTGGCTTGCTCGCGCTGAACAGCGTCGGCAATGACACCGATCGGCTACGCTTCACTACGGTATCGGAAGCTTTCAAGGAGCTCAATACGGTTACCAACAAAGCGTTCATCCGAGTGCGTGACGTTCTGGCTGAAAACGACTGTGAGTCAACCATCTCGCTAAGGGTAAGGTACAGCAATCAGTGATGCTAACAAGATGAATATAGACCAAATACCGAAATCTCCGAGGTCTCCCAGAAGCCCGCTAGTAGCGAACTCACCCAGCCATGATCGGTGGCGGCACCAGGTTCGCAGGCTAGGCGCAATGAACATGAACATCCGTAGCGTGCAAGCTAAGTTGCACCTGTTGCGTGAAGAGTCATCGAAAGCCCTCAACGAAGCCGACGACATCTCGGACCTCGGCCCATTATTTATGGCCCAGTACGACTCGATTGGAAGCGATATCCGAGACCTGTTGGAAGCATGGCAAACAGGCAAGGCTACTTTGGCGTCGGGCATCGACAGGAACGAAAAACGCCTATCATCTATCGGCTCCGTCATGCTATCGCCCACAACGACGGTGTGTGGCCAGACGATCTCGGAAGACGAGAACGAAGAATCCGAAGGCCCGGAGAGTGCATTCAAGAAGTTGAATGGAGAGACGGAATTCGCGAATCCCAGTATGCCGATAGAGCCAGAAGTATTCGAGGCCATATCCGTACCGCGGCCCCGGAGCATGCTCTCGAGAGAGGAGAGGATAGTCCGCGTGAGAGAGGAGCGCAAGACGAGGGAGATGGCCCGGGCCAAGGCCGATGCTCACCGGGGTATGATGCGCGAGTTACAAGGCGTGCTCGATCGGAAACCTGGGAGTAGTCGGTTCTCACTATAAGCCGAGAGACTTCCAACGGGTATTGAATGGTGAAAGCTGTAATGATGGGGGGTTCATGATGTGGTCACATATGGCTGGTGGTGCATACGGCGCAAAAATTATGGTACAGGGAGCGATCCGGTTCATGAGGTCTTCGGCGGGCGGGCTTCATCCATTTTCGGCGCAACGGTATGCTCCCCCCACCCGGGTTCGGGCTTTTTGGGGGGGTTCTTGGGTAAGGGCACGTTTGCATAGAGTCGACTACCCACATACGGTCTTTTGAGAGTAATGTTTTCTATGTTATTTATACAACTGCGTATGCATACAGAGCGTACACAGAATAAATACCAAGTCGCAAGACGAGAAATGGGTTTCCATAACTTTAAAGGACGGGTGCTAGTAGCATTGCCCTTGGAGAAAACCGGAAGCATCTCGAATCATACAAAGCAGAATCCGCCAACGGAGGCGGGAGGCGGGAGCAAGAAACATGGCACTTCAGCGTCGCTGCCCTCTCTTTAGACTGGATCGAAAGGATGCCATGCTGTATCCGTTCGCGGTAGCAAGGTGTGTCGTGTCCATCACACCACCAGGCAGGTAGCCTATGCAAGCCATTGCTTCAGCAGCAAAGAGTCGGGTCGAGAGATAGGCCTTCGTTTCCCAGAGTCTTGGATCAAGTCGGGCTAAAACCTGATCCATAGGGCAAGCTTAGGTACCTACTTTAGGTACCAGGTACAGTGAGCTTGCAAGAGTCTGCGCCCTGGCCGTTGGTGAAGTTGGCCCCCATGGGATAATTCTTATCATTTATGATATTATCCCAGGAGATGGATAGTATTTAATTGCTGCGATCTCATTTACCCTACGGATTAATGGCAAATGGAATCATCGTCGTCCAAATGATTATCCCATTCTCGGCCTGGATGGTAATGATGAGCGAGGGCGCAGAGTCTTGCAGGCTTAATGTACCTTATCTAGGAAGTAAGTCACCATCTTGATGAAGGTGGGTTGTTCAACCCTGTGGCCTTTGAGACACATGGTTATTTCCGCAGTTGGTCGGAGTGCTCCATTACATGAATATCGGTACCAGCAACCCGGTAAAACCCGGTAAGCGAATCACCTTTCAAAAGTTGGCCTCATTAAGGTAAGGCAGGAACCGGGTCGTCGCGCGTTTCTCGCGAAGGCAGCCATTAAAGCTGGTGCTGGACGCGTCAGGCCCACGCGACTGCCACTGCGTCCCTCAGTCCCTCAGTCCCTCAATAGCCCTCTCATCCCACCTTTCCGAGCTTCTGCACACTTCCTTCCCAACCCAATCACACAATTGTCCATACCTTATCCTCCACCCACCACCGCGCCTTCACACCTTCACGCCCTCACGCCCTCACACCCTCACACCCTCACCCAGCCTTTGCCGGTCCCATTGTCCTTCCACTTCACCCAACACCAGACACGATGTTAGAGGCACGACTCGAGCAGGCTAGCATCCTGAAGAAGGTGGTCGACGCCATCAAGGATCTGGTTCAGGACTGCAACTTCGACTGCAATGACTCGGGTATCGCGCTGCAGGCGATGGACAACTCGCATGTTGCCCTCGTGTCGATGCTGCTCAAGGCCGAGGCCTTTGCCCCCTACCGATGCGACCGCAACATTGCGCTGGGTGTCAACCTGGTGTCGCTGACCAAGGTCCTGCGTGCCGCCCAGGGCGAGGATGTCCTCACTGTCAAGGCCGAGGATGCGCCAGACTCCCTCAATGTTGTCTTCGAGAGCAGCGAGAATGACCGTATCAGCGAGTACGACCTGAAGCTCATGGATATCGACCAGGAGCACCTGGGCATTCCCGAGACCGAGTACGCCGCCACCATTTCTATGCCCTCGGCCGAATTCAAGCGGATCTGCACAGACCTGATGGCCATGTCCGAGTCGGGTAAGCTCCTTACACCGGTATTCGCTCTTTAGGCGAGACCAACCTCTGACAAGAACCTGCACAGTCACGATCGAGGCTACCAAGGACGGCATCAAGTTCCACAGCGCGGGCGACATCGGAAGCGGTGCGGTAACACTGCGAAGCCACAACAACGTCGAGAAGCCCCAGCTGAGCATCGACATCGAGTTGACTGAGCCTGTCTCTTTGACCTTCTCTCTCAAGTACCTCGTCAACTTCTGCAAGGCCCAAACCTTGTCTGAGCAAGTCAAGATCTGCCTCTCCAACGAGGTTCCTCTGCTCGTGGAATACGGCCTGGCTGGCACCAGCTATCTGCGATTCTACTTGGCGCCCAAGGTGGGTTGATGCCCTGTTGTACAAAACCCTCTGATCTGTGGCTAATATGATGCGATTCTATAGATTGGAGACGAAGAGTAAAGAGACCACGAAGCATGACGAACAATAATAATCATGACGGAAGATACCACGTCGGTTTAGGACGAGAGTTGGTAGGAGTTTACGGCTGCCTGCGGCTCGCGCCAAGGTACACACTGTTTGCAAAGAACTAGGGTACGGAGAAAACGGACGCGGGCTGCGTTCTTGTCTTTTCAGAGTACTTGGCCTTGGAAGCCTTGTGATAGTCTGCAGGGTGACTTCAAGAGCCAGACTTGGAGATACCTAATCCGACGAGGACCAGGGTTTGAGGGATACAGTGGCCGCTTGACGCACTTGTTGCCTTGCCTTGCATGTGGATAGAGCCCTGGAATGAATTTCAGGAGTTCCATAGTCAACTACCATCCATTCGGATGGATAGGTATGTCCTGTTGCCAATTTCTCCAATTATGACGTTTGTGTGGTGTACAGCTCTTTCGCGCTCCAATGCGGGGCTCATGGGTAGCGGCGCGGGGCATTCCATTTTGTCAAAAAATCCCCATCGAGTCATGCGCGACTTGGGTAACATTGGCCTATACCTTAACGGCGCATTCCGTCCAGACGCAACGCGCGACCCAAGAGTGCTCTTCTCCAGTCCCGACTACCACTTTATGTGTACACGCGTCTACAGCATTGTCCAGATAATCCAATCGCCAACCCAGAATCGTCTTTCCGTGCTCTTCCTTTAGCATATTCCGTACGTAGTCGGCCCCCATGAACCCCGAACCGCCGGTCCCGGAGACGGGCGTGCTCGCCGTGGCCAGCCATGTAGGAACAACAGAGCTCCAGTGAATGGTCGTATGTAGCTAATCGCTTGTTCGAAGGTCGTCTCAGGGTGAGTATCCCACTGCCATCGATCGAGTGCTGCTCCTCCGTGTTGACCGCCCCTGTCACGGCCAGACATGTCGGTAACAAGATCGCCGTCTTCGTCCTGCAGTCCATGGGCTGCGACGTCTCCGCCCTGAATACCGTACAGTTCAGTAAGCACCACCGTCGGACGGTCAAGAGCCCAGGGCCCAGAACCCAACCGAAATGAATGCGAGCGAACAAGCGAGCTGGTGCTGACGCGCGAGCAAAGGCAACCACACAGGCTACAGGCAATGGAAGGGCACGCGGGTATCGGCGCAAGAGATCACGGACTTGTGGGAGGGCCTGAAGCAGTCGCACCTGGACGTCTTCGACATGATGCTGTCGGGGTACGTGCCGGGCGCCGCGGCCGTCGAGGCCGTGGGCGGCATCGCGAAGGAGCTGAAGGCGGACGCGGCGGCGCGCGGCCAGCCGGGCAGCTTCTTCTGGGTCCTCGACCCCGTCATGGGCGACAACGGCAAGATCTACGTCGCCGAGGAGGTCGTCCCGGCCTACCGCAGCCTGATCCCGCACGCGGACCTGATACTGCCGAACCAGTTCGAGGCTGAGTCCGTCTTCTCCTGCCCGAACGTGTGACCGAGGAGGCGTCGACGAAACCGTACACTGACGCGCTACACGCAGGCTCCTCTCCGGCGTCAAGATCACCGACTCCGCCTCCCTCGAGCGCGCCGTCGAGGTCCTGCACGACGCGTACGACGTGCCGCACATCGTGATCACGTCGGTGTCGCTGCCCCTGCGCAGCCGCAGCCGCAGCCGCAGCGCGTCCGGCGGCACCCCGTCTTCCTCGTCGTCGCGAGTCTCGCGCGCGGCCTCGCCCGTGCAGTCGGCGCCGCCGGCCACGCGGACCATGTCGGTGGTGGGCTCGACGCGCACGACGGCGCGGCGGCCGCGGCTCTTCCGCATCTCCTTCCCCGTCTTCGACTGCTACTTCAGCGGGACGGGCGACATGTTCGCGGCGCTGATGGTGGTGCGGCTGCGCGAGGCCGTCGTCGACGCCGCCTCTTCCTCCTCCTCTTCTTCTTCCACCGTCGCAGAAGAAGTACCTCTGCTGCGAGACACCCCTTCCTGGCTTAGCCCCGACCCCGTCCCCGCCACCGACCTGCCCCTCGCCCGCGCCGCCGAGAAGGTCCTCGCCTCCATGCACGAGGTCCTCGCCCGCACCTGCGCCGACATGCCCCGGAACCTCGCCGACGCCGAGGCCCGCCTGCGCGCCCAGAAGGCGCTGGCGGACGACGCGCCCCTGAGCGCCGGGGACGCGCATCTACTGCGCTCCCGCGCCGCCGAGCTCAAGCTCGCCAGGAATCTGGCCTGCTTGCGCCAGCCCGAGATCGAGTACCGCGCCGAGGTTATGGAGGTTTGAGGGGGATGGACGCCACTGGTAACTTCGAGCAGGGAAAAGGAGGGGAGGAGGGAAGGACACGACGTACCTAGGGAGGCAATACTAAGCCCCGCCATCCGGGTTGAAAGATACTTTTGCATGACAGCGCGAGCGCAGGCTCTGGTAAGAATAGAACAGAGGATATTCGGGAAGGAAAGGACCAGCATAAGCCAGGACGTATAGGCCAGCCGAACGATAGAAACTTGTAGATGAAGCATCGGCATAGTTGTTTCGAATAGAAATATTAAGCCTTACTGGTCTTGAACGCCGGATGTCTAGTTTCATAAGGTCTCATTACTTTCTATTCATGCTCTACCGAGTGTTTATCCGGTATGATGTCTTTTTTTTTTAGGCCTCGAGGGAGGACAGGATAAAGTAGTTAACAGACCGACAAACACCCCCAGCCGCAGACCATCGAGCCGTGATGATTGCGGGCTCCTCGGCGAAACAGCGCCAATGAGCAGACGCCTGTTCTTTAAACAGTCACAATCCAAGCTTGGGGCTACCCCGTGCCCAGCGCACCAAGCACCTAGAACCAAAACCCCGAGTGCAGAGGCGTATGCACCGGCGAGCGCCAAGTATACCCATCGATGACCTCGACAGAAGACGGGGTGTCGCACTCAGATTCCGTCTGCGACGGGGCTGTCCTCTTGGAGTCATCCCCCGCCCACAGCGGGCGGTCCGGTACCGGGCGAGGAATCTCTACAGCCTCGGCAGCGGCATTCCGCAGCGAACGTTGCTGCTGTTGCGGTACCGCGTGCTAGTTGGAACCGGTGCTGCCGAAGCCGCCGGCGCCGCGGACGCTCTCCTCGAGCTCCTGGACCTCGACGACCTCGGGGGTGTAGATGCGCTCCACGACAAGCTGCGCCACGCGGTCGCCGGCCGCCACCGCGAAGTCGGCCTCGTTGTGGTTGAACAGCAGCACCTTGACCTGGCCCCGGTAGTCGGCGTCGATCACGCCCGCGCCCGTGTCGATGAAGTGCTTCGCGGCCAGGCCGGAGCGCGGCGCGATGCGGCCGTCTGCGACGAAAAAAGAAAGATTAGCGGCGGGGCGGCTGGGAAGGAAGGAAGGGGAGGGGGGGGGGGGGGGGGGGGGGGGGGAGACACGTACAGGTTCCCGCCGGCACCGCTATCGCGATGTCGGTGTCGACCAGCGCCTTGCCCCGCGCCGGCACCGTCGTCGCCTTCGCCGCGTACAGGTCGTAGCCCGCGGCGAAGGCGCTGCCGCGCGTGGGCAGCTTGGCGTGCTCCGACAGCTTCTTGATCATGAGCGGCGGCGCCTGGTCCACCTTGGGCACGGCGACGCCGGAGTTGGTCTCGGTGGCCATTGTGTTGGTGGTGGTAGTGGCGTCTGCGGCGTCAGTCTTGACTCGTTTCGCGGGTGGTGAGGTCGGAGGCGAGGCGACGGCTTCCGTGGTCATGATATTGCGAACTGAAAGAGGTGTATAGCGGGGACTGGGAGTCCGGAGGGAGGAGGCAATGTCGGTCGAGGTGTAGGTACAGGTGGTGGTAGTTCGTTTGCAGGGAAAAACCGAGGAGGGCTGCAGTGAGTGGAAGTGGGATGCAGCCCTGATGGGCCCTAGCTGGAATGGGCGGCAAGGAAGGCGCGTCGTCGACGCGTAAAGGGTCTGTCGTGCAGAAGATGCAGGAAGCGGGGCACGGATGACAGATTGGCGAATGCATTGAAGCATGCCAAGAACGTTCCTGGGTCCCATCGGAAGAAGATGAAGAGAACTGACTTGGCTGCTCAGTTGCTTCGCCGGTTTTCGCTCCCACAGGTCAGGAGTCTACACTCTACAGGCTCGAAGGCCCGCAAAAGCTGTCGGCCCCGCGCTGCCGCGCAAGATCTCGGGACCGGGGTTTAGAGGGCCATGATCTCGGCTCTCATGGTGGCTCATCTATCGAGTAATAATACCTTATCGTCTCATCCCGTCCGCATGCCTTTTCTGCGTCCAATATGTGCTCGTTTCACGGAATTACTAATTTATAGAGCACCCCCCCTTACTGAAAAGTAAAAGCATCTTGCTGGTACTGGCAATCGATGTCGGCGCTGAGCTAGGTCGGGGCTGTATGTCGGTCTCGCATGCCTGGTGTGACATTCAACGTGAAGCACACCCCTGAGCTTTCATGACAACCGAGGCTTCAGCAACGTCGCTTCGTCCCGAACCCCATCAATCGTCCAACTCCCTTCCAAAGTCGATCAACCGCAGCTTCGTTGCGTCTTTCGGGTGAAACTGTGCGACTTTCGAGCGCACTAGGAATCTGGCCGCGGCTGACTCACGATCCAGTTGAACGTAAGCAGCTGAACTGTCTCCTTCCGACTGCGCGAGACTGTTCAGCAACTCCTCCGTCAGGTCACGCATCGCAATACCTGCTGCAGTGGTTTCATCTCGACTCCGACTCGCACCGTGTCTTCGCTGTCCTTGCTCCTCTTCCCCTTCCTCTTCTTCCACACGAGCACCCCAGATCTCGTCGATGCGCCGTTGACGCTTGCCATCATCTGATTTTGCGTTTGGCTTCTTGAGACGCCCCTGGGAGCTGAAACCTGCCGCTAGATCGTCGCCATCAATATCCATCATATCGCCTACCACCGGGCCACCGAGCTCTTCCGCCGCCAACATGCCCGCAAGGTGATTATCAATGAAGTTCCTAAGAAACTTGAGGAGCTTGGATGTATCTCTGTCGTACTGTTTCTTCTTTTGCTTGAGCTCGGTGACCCGCTCTCGCGCGATGTCCTCTGCACTCATCTCCATACGGTTCTCCAGTCCACTCCGCAGAGCCTGGATTCGATCACGCAAGCTCCGTTCGAGGGCTTCTTGGTCCTTGAGGTTTGTTTTCTCGCTTTCCAGTGCCCCCTCAGCATGGTCCACGGATTCGTTATGACCTGCCAGATACGCCTTTGTCTCCTCTACGGTCTGGTGAGTCTTTTGTAGCGCTACCAGTGCTGGTAGAACCGAGTCGGGAAATGGCAAAAATGGAGTTTGCGATGCCAGATCATCATATGCCGCTTTCATGATATCCAATGAAGCCGTAGGGGGCAAAGAATGAGCCTGTCGGTCTTTGGGTCGAGTTGTACGTAGCTACGCATCCGATTAGTGCAATCCGCTCATGAAAGGGACACATCGTCAAACCTTTTCCAGTGCTGCTTCATGCTCTCGGACCTTCTCTAAGAGTTCTTGCAGAGTATTCTCAAGGTGAACCGCATGGAGCATGTCATGGCCATCGTCGTGATGCGTACCGTCATCTAGTCCGTCCATTGCTGTATTCTTGAATAGCGCAGATGAGGGACAACGACAGGAGCAAGACAGGAATACCCAAGTTTAGGCCGGGTGTGAATATCGCCGCAGGTAGCAGCAACTTTCCTTTTCGCGGTTCAATGGTGCTCTGGGGAATCTTCAAATGGTCTCAGGTCGCTGTAAACGCAAGCTGCTGCTTGGAGGTGTTAAAAGGATCGCCGACTCGGGGGTATACAAGGGTCCCACCCAGTAAGAGATTCAGTTCAGACGAAACATATGCTTGGTGTGAACTGCTTCCTTCCAGGATCGGATCAAGAATGTTCGTGCTGCTCTTGCGATGCCCTCAATAAACCATATCCAAGAGCTGGTAAGACAGATTGAGTTTGGACAGTGCTGCAGACAGTGTTTAGTATCACGTGAGAGCTAGACCATACTGTGCAGCACCAGCCAATGAAAGCAGGCAGCCGCAGGGCCTAAGCGGCAGATGCTGTGGGGAAAAGAGCAAGCTGTCCCAAAGTTGAATCTCACACACCAGGCAGGCCCTTTTTGAGGAGACAGCTACGGAGGTGCGCACGCACGCACGTCCATTGCGATTGCGACTTCTCTTCTGCTCCCTTTCAACCCCGTCCGCCATCGACCTCCCACTCCCCATCCCTCTCCATCGCCTTATCACCTTCCACCCATCAAGACCACATCGCTGCCAGTCTTGTGACTTGGTCTTCTCGGTTCTGCCGCCTCCTTCGTTGTGTTCCTGCTCGCATCCCCCGCCTTGGACGTCGATTGAGTCAGGGCCTGCATTGAGCTTTTTTAGCGGAGCACACAAGCTGCTTCAGTGCGGTAACAGTTGGACAACCTCTGCGAGCTGTTCCTCCTCCTCCGCCGCTCACCTTCACCCATCCATCCACCCATCCTTTCACCTACCACAACCATCCACATCCACCTCCACCTGCGTCGACCGACCGACCTACCTCAGGACCAAGCGTCTTTCGACTTGATCGCGACGCCTGTCCCCTTCCAAACACCTACTGACCCCGGTAGCCGAGCGCGAGCGCGTCGCAACGCCACACGCGAATACCCAGCAGGCACGCAGCCCAGCTCCGCTTCCCGGTTTGCAGCAACAGAAGCAAAAGCGACTTCCCCAACGTTCGAGAAGAGAGCACGGAAACTGGCATCTGGCATTTTCCCTTGCCGTGTCGTTTGCTGGACTGGACCAAAGGTTTGAGGGTTGTCTGCCTCTCTACTTCCGCCATCTATCGCATTCGTCCACCTCACTACTCTTGACCTCCGTACCAGCACCACCAATCTTCTCATCATCACCTCCTCCTTCAGCGATAGCTGCTGTCACCGGGGCCTCAAGCTCTTCTCCAATCACAGCCACCACCAGCTACCACACTATCTATCGCCTGTTTGCACGCGCATCTCGTCCGCCCAGCGAACCTCCATCACCTCCTTCCGTCACGAGCACTACATTTGGCGACTCCGACCTCTGCCTCTCTGCCTCCGACCCTTGACGTCCCAAGCCGACCTCCCATTGAGATCCCAGGTGCACCAACACAGAGTCCAGTTCGCTCGCTGCCTTCCGCCCCGACTCATTACACCTGCACCTGCACGTTTTCTTTCGAGAATCCCCCAGGTGTAAATAGGCAAAGTCGATAATCAATATCAAACGGTATTCGACCATCTGAAGACTATTCACATCTTCTTAAGTGAAGACACGTATAGGACACAATGTCTGCGTCACCGACCACCCAGCCCACCAACCCGGCCAAGCGTCCCTTGGAGGACGCCTCCTCGCCCTCGCGATCCAACGATCAGCCGGAGGCGAAGCGGCCGGCTTTGGACAAGGTCATCAACAACGACGAGGAAGACGCCACGATCGAGCTTCCTGCCAGAAATGGCTCTGCCGCCACATCGTCCGCCGAGGCCAATGGCACTGCCAAGGCAGAAGAGACCAACGGTGACAAGACCGAAGTAAAGGATGAGCAGGGAGACACCATCGTGAGTGACGCCAACGAATCCAAAGCTGCACCTGCCGCCAGCGTTGGGGCTATCATTACCCCCAGCGCAGCCAATGTCCCCACCACGGCTCCCGGTGCTGCCGTTGACGAGACTGCTTGGATTCACATTCGTGCCGTGATCTCCAGCCCGGAGGCAGCTACCATCATTGGCAAGGGTGGCGAGAATGTTTCCAACATTCGTAAGCAGTCGGGTGCCAAATGCACGGTCAGTGACTACCAGAAAGGCGCTGTAGAGCGCATCCTCACCGTCAGTGGAGTGGTGGATGCTGTTGCCAAGGTAAGTTGTTTCGGTCTTTGAGCCTCATCTCCTGTTTCGACATGCAACTGACATACCCGCAGGCTTTTGGTTTGATCATCCGTACTCTGAACAACGAGCCCTTGAACGAGACATCAAGCGCCCAGTCTAAGACATATCCTCTCCGTCTACTGATTCCTCATGTTCTCATAGGGTCCATCATTGGAAAGGGAGGTGTCCGCATTCGCGAGATCCAGGATGCTTCTGGCGCTCGACTTAACGCTTCGGACTCCTGCCTTCCCTTGTCGAGCGAACGGTCCCTCGTGGTTATGGGAGTAGCTGATGCTGTCCATATTGCTACTTACTATGTCGGCAGTACCCTACTAGAACAGCTTAACGAGAGATTCGGGGGTCCTGCTGCCTCAGCCTACGCCACCCGGAGTGGTGGGCCAACCGGTGTGGTCCCGGGGGGTATGCAGGTTGTCCCCTACTGTCCCCAGCCTGCCGGGGGTAACTTTGGACAACGGGAGAACTACGGAAGGCGTCCGGATCCCCGATCGCACCACTACCCTCCTGCCCCGTACGCCCAACCGTATCACCCGCACGCTGCGACCCCGGCGCCGAACCCCAACGTCCCGATGCACTACGCTCCTCAGGCTGGGGGTTATGGAGCTGCGCCCCACATGCAGCCTCACCAAGCACCTCATGTGGCAGGTCCCCAGCCTCATGGGGCCCCCCAGGCGCAACCCATGCACGGCGGCATGGCTGGTGCTCCCCTTACTCAACAGATTTACATTCCTAACGATATGGTCGGCGCCATCATTGGCAAGGGAGGCCAGAAGATCAATGAGATTCGACAGATCAGTGGTAGCGTCATTAAGATCAACGAGCCGCAAGACAATAGTAATGAGCGTCTCGTTACGATCACTGGCACTGAAGAGTGCAACCGAATGGCACTCTACATGCTCTACTCCCGCTTGGGTGAGATCAGATCCAAAGAAGGCTCCGGCTAGGAGTTTTACCCCACCCGACATTGATCACCACACTAACCACAGTACGCATTGACAGAGAGCGAGAAACACCGCATCTAACGAATCACGACGACACAATTTGACCGTCACGGCCTTGCGTTTGAGCGCCCGCTCATCTCTACCGTTCGTTCTGCATGCGCGCAACGCATTCATTCCAGTGATCGTCGGGGTCAGATCGGCGCAAGACCGAGGTGGGAGGTCCAGGGCGGTCTATGGCGTATAGGTTTGGCAGTCAGTAGCTTCCACTCATAGATGAGTGGTCCATCGCAAAAAAGGTGTTCGGTTTGGCTGGAAGGCTCAATCCATTGGTAGGCAGTTGATACTTGCGACGGCTCCCCCCGAGGCACGTAGCCGTCTAATATGCACACGCGTCAGAGCCGTTGTTTTGCACACAATCACATTGCCTTCTCCATTCTTTGGTGTGTCGACCTGCGTCCTTGCCCTGGCACTTATAATGTGGAAAAAATCGACATTAGACCAACCTTCCTTGCCTACCGAACCGCTACAATGTCAATGTTATTCCCGTGCCCACTCCTGCCTTAACAACTGTAGCCCTGCTGACGCATTTCAGAGAGACCATGAGGCTGCGAACGCACACTACGCCATAGCCTGAGCAAAGGAAATGGTTCTGCTGGAATCAGTGCCGGAAACCAACAGCACTCGGTGCAGCATAGGAGCCGTCATGTCTCGAAGGAGAATGACTTGGTCGTTCCAGGTAGCAAGAGTTGTGAGATGGCGATCACGTGGCATTACGCTTTGCAACCCGCGCGGACGAGCCCAGCGGCTTGTAACACCCCTGCTGTCTGGTGCTCCTTGCGTCCATCAGCACTGCTATTCTATGGCAGAGGATAAGCTTAGAAAAGCAGACTCAGCTGCCAGCCCCAACTGGGCTGGCTGACCACCATATGAGATGACGCCGCGACCGAACTCTGCGCGTCAGTTTTCCATGGCTCTTGGCACAGAACAGTAAGTCGTCTCCCTTCACAAAAACGATTCATCCCATCGGCAGCTGAAAGGTGATGCTAACGTTGAAACAGCAATGCTCGTATTATCTAGAGTTATCTGCTTCGCTGGAAAAAACACGCTTGTCTCGTCGGGGGCTTACTACCTGCTCGCCCTTTGGAACTATCCCAATAGGCCGTATAATAAGCTCGAAGGCTTATCAGATTCCGTGCAACTGAACGGGCCGTCTGCAGCTTACCCTGTCACTCAAAGTACCCCGAGCAAATCCCTCGCCCATGACATCTCTTTGAGTTTATTCTTCATTTTCGGGACAAGCTTCTCGCTGTTCCGCCTGGGAGAAGTCCTGCAATAATACGGCGCGGGCTTGGAGTTCAATACTCGACCGTCCACCACACTGTACCTACGTATAAGTTGAGGGGATCAGGCCGTCATGGTTGGGTGAGCCCATAACCTCGGTTGTTATGCAACTCTGCCATCCGCAGAATAGGCTTCTGAGTTCGCTGGGCTCCCAGGTAGGGATAGCTTCATGTGTATTTGTGTGCGGCGGTCGTTATTGAATATTATGCACGTCAGCCATCCAGCGGCAGGCTCTCTCCTTGGCTGCCGATGTGCAGCGTGATGATTGGGAGAACAGCTTACCACCGTACTGGGCGCGGCAGGGTACTACTGTCCCTCTACATTCGATCACCCATGAATCGCCTCCAATGAGCAATCAATACTACCTAAGTAAGGGGATACTCGTTTGCCCTCTCGTCATATGATCCCCATCGTTCGATACAATAGGCCGCTCAAATTGCATACATGCTCCAAATGGCGGCAAAAGTTTGCAGACGTATTTCCACCGGACCAGTCAAAGGCTTCCTGTTTACGACGTATGTACCAACTGGAAGCCTGTCCTCGTGTCACTGTCAACATCCCTAGCGTGCGGTAATTAGCGCTGACGAGAAACTAGGAAGAGTTCAGCCCGTCATGATAGATAGGTACCTGTTTGTAAGCCACGTCTAATTATTCGGGCTAGCAACAGTACATTCTAAGAAACGGCACAGAAGCGGCGAAAACGTGGCAGAGTCCGGAGATATGGCCGCGTAGAGGAACCGCAGAGGATGCGCGTCATGTATGAGGAGGGCACAGCGCGCAGGTCGCCCCGAATGAGCTCATATGCTCGTCAATGAGCAAGTGTGGTCAGGTCCCATGCTGACCATGGATTGCTGGTCAGTCATCCATCGTGAACACTGCTGCTGGTGGAATTGAGACATTGTGTTCTGGAGGTTGATGGTCTCGATCGGTCTCAGCCCTGAGGCCCCCCAGGGAGCTCGTACTGGTAGATTTTGTGCCGGGTTTTTTTTTTTTTAGACAACAAGCTCGGCGGTCCGTCCGTTTCTGGGACAGATCACAAGGCTGAGCGAGCCGTGTCTGGGAGGTAAGTTGGGTTCGTGTCAGCAGCATTGAGCAATCATGATACTAGCAGCAGGTGACAGATGCAGGTAATGGGTGAGATCGGACGCATAGGCGCGCTGCATGGAAGTCCACATGAGCATACCTAAGGTAGGTCGGGCCAGGGGTACCGAATCGGGCAAGCAGTCAGTATTGGACCGGTGCGATTGGTCCATCGAGGTCCATGGTTCGCAGGCAGGCTGTGCCTAGACTTGCCCCGAGATGCGCCGGGGCTGCGGCCGCGGGCGCGAGTTCTTCCTGGGCTCTCCTATTTTCCTGCTTCCGGTTCGCCGCCTACTGCTATGTAGTTGGCTGAGATGTCTGAGGACAGAAACGCCACGATGGAAAGGGGGTGTTCGATGCCTTTAGATAGCGCGGTAAGGCAGGCAGGGCAACTGGGGTCGCTGGTAGGAGTACCTACTAAGTAGTTAGGTAGTTGTCCAGTGCTAGACGGCCTGGAGGCTGGCTTGGCTGGGGACCTCAGGTTGTGAGAGGAAAGCTCCGATGGGAATTGGGCCACTGCGGAGAGGACCACGCCGCGACGGCGAGCAGGCCGAATGGAGACTAGCGGAGGGAGCTGCTGGATGCAGGCAGCGCAGACGAACGGGCCAATAGCCTGTATTCTGGGTCCGCCTGGCCGCCGGGCTGGCCCAGCGAGCGTACCTTGCAGGAACAGGCAAGGAGTGGGCGTGGAGTGTCAAGTTGTCAACGCTGGCCGAGACAAGCAAGGGCAGGGCAGTGACACCGGTTTGCCCAGTAGTGGACAGTGGGCAGTGGGCAGTGGGCACAGCCCGATACGAGCCAATCCGGCGCTTCGGCGGGCAAGGCGGGGACGGGCAGGCTCTGTAGGGCCGCAGAGGGGGCGAGGAGGAGGAGGGCAGGCACTGGCATGACTGGGCAGGCAGGAAGGTTGGCAGGAGCTGTAGGCGCAGGCACGGCAGGGAAGGAGACCCTGGAGGGCCTAATGCCTACCTACCTTAGGTACCTAGGGCGGGCTCTGGGCGGTCTGGAAGAGCTCCCCCTCTTGTCATTTCCTGTGCATGCATTGTGCATCACTCACGCACACTAGACCACTCCTCCCAATACTGGCGGTGCCGTACAGCCAGCAAGACCACCACCAACCATAGGTACGGTAGGTAGGTGCCAGTCAACCAGTAGACAATTGACAACGTGGAATAATGATGATGATAATAATAATAATCATAATCATAAATGATGCTGATATCATCGCCAACACGAAATGGCATCACGCAAAGATCGAACTCCCCTCGTATTCCTCCAGCATCGAATTGGCGACATCGTCATGCGATCCCGTCAAGGCAGGTAGGTCCCTCGAGGCGCAAGGCTATCGGCGTTCGTATCACGAAAGCTCTGCTTCTTCAACTGGCAGACAAGTCCGTTCTGGCCAATTTAACACTGCATTGGGACGGTTCCTGGGACCCATACGCAATTCAAGCCAACTCCAGCCTTAGCTCTCCCGGCTAGACCTTGCCGGGCCTTTAGCCAGGAACAAGACCCAAGCCCCAGCTCTGCCCAGCTCTGCCCAGCCCAGCCGCTGCCCGTCCGCGCCTCTCACTGGCTGGACGGCTGGGGGGGCGCCGACACCGCGTTGGCTTGGTTGGGTGGACAAGAGGCTTCGGACGACAGGTAACGTTGTGCGCTCCTCTCTCCTCCTCATCACTCACTCACCCATGCTGGCATCACAACTTGGCCATGTGGATTGGTGGGTCCCTCTCACATCCGAGAGCTGGCAGTCGAGCCATGCGAGCCAGGCGAGCCAGTCTTCCCAGGTCGCCAGTGACTACGAGACTACGCGACTACGAGGGCGCGAGACATCGCCGAACCCACCACCAACCACTCCGGCAAACGGCGCTATCATCTTCCCCCTCCGCCCTCCCCTCTCCCTCTCTTTCTTTTTTTCCTATTTCACCCACCTCGCGTCAGCTTGCTACCACGTTCCTTACCACTCAGCCTCACCCACGGCATCACACTCCTTTATAACTGTCCCGATCTCTCTCATCGAGTCGAGACTCCCAGTCGCTCTTTTACTCACACCAGTCTCTCGTTCATTTGCCTCCCTCGCCCGAAGCTCGCCTTCACCACGACGCCGTCGTCCTAATCATATTCCCTAATACCATCCCGACCCTTCCAAACCGTCAACATGCGTTACACCGTCTCTGCCGTCCTCGCCTTTGCCGTCCAGGCTCTGGCTCAGACCCCCGGCTATGGAGTCATGACCTCGCCCACCAGCGGCGCCGTGGTCCAGTCCGGCAAGACCTTCACTGTCGTCTGGCAGCCTAACGGCTACACTGGTCAGGCTGTCCTGTCCCTCGTTGGTGGTGCAACCCAGGGCACTCTCATGCCTCTGAGCGATCTTGCCAGTGAGTAACTGTCTCCTTGCCTGCCCATTCCAGGGTACACGAGCACTGACAAGCCTTCTAGCCATCAACATCGAGGCCGGTTCGTTCTCCTGGAACGTCGACTGCTCGCTTGGCGAGGACAACACCTACGGCCTGAAGATCACCTCCACTGCGAACCCCGCCACCTTCCAGTGGTCGTTCCCCTTCAAGATCAGCGCTCCCTCGTGCGGCGCTACCACCGCCGCCGTCAGCACCACCAGCAGCAGCAGCAGCATCCTCTCCAGCTCGATGACCACTCCTGCGGTCACCACCACCGAGGCCGTCTCCTCCGAGGCCGTTTCCGTCCCCGCCAGCAGCAGCACCCCCTGCGATGTCTACACGACCAGCAGCGCCGAGACCATCGTGATCAGCTCGCCCACCGGCTACTTCAGCACCATGACCATGCCCATCCGCAACGGCACCACCACCGCCAACGGCCAGGTCCCTACTGCGCCCACTGTCCCTGTCTCGGTCCCCACTGCCGGCTCTAACGTCACCTACACCACCGGCACCGTCGCTCCCACCAGCACGCCCCCCATTGTTGTCGGTGCTGCCTCCAAGGCCGGTGCCGGCACGCTCGCTCTCGTCGGTGGTCTTGCCGCTGCTTTCTTCGCCTGGTAAGAAGCATGGGGCTGACAACCTAAAATTTTCGATTCTTGGAACTCGGTACTAGGGATATTACGACTTTTTTTCGTGCGTGGAGTTTGAAGCCGCTCTCAGGGTTAAGGCAAAGGAATTGGCACTTCAGGAGGATACCTGGCGATGACGATACCCCCATCCGAACCCTTCCCGCCTTGCGCGAACCGTGCTTTCGGGAAGGTTTCTGGATTCCTGTATAAAGAGGAGGCATCACGACGATGCATATCCTGTCAATAGAGATGACTGTGCTTCATGAACTTCAATCTTGAACATATGATGATAAACCTGCTACCGACGTTGCTCTAATCGCTGTGAAATCCCACCTGCCATATCCACTTTTTAGACTGCTGTCGTCGCTTAGGCCTGACTGGCGATCGACACCAGGGCTATACTAACGTCGATGACAACGCAATGCATTCAATGTTCACTGGGCAATTCAGGCCGTCTCGGATATTGTTCTCTGCACGCATGCGCAAATGAGAAGATACAAGAAGATGCAGCCGGCCGGGCGCGCGCACATGGATAGCACACACACAGACACGTCATCGAGGGGGGGGGGGACACCAGATCTATGTACCATCTCATCTCGCAGGTGCAGCAACGGCGGCAGGCCCCCGCGTTATGGCGTTTGTTTCTAGGTTAGGTAAGGTAAGGTATGTAATACGTACTTACCTGGCAGATGGGCGGCGGGCGGCGGGCGCGTGGGCGATCTCAAGACTGTAAATGGCAAGAAAAGGTGTCGATCCATCCCATCTCTCACAAGTATGTACTTACCTAGGTACTTTTAGTTAACGGTTAGTGAACTAGGTAATCGGTTTCTGTCTTCCTTTCGGGTCGTCGGGCGGCGACGGCGAAAAGAAAAAAGGGGGCCGCCGCCGCCGACCCGAACAACACGGACCACCACCCGCGCGCTCGCGCCGTTTCACCTTGACGACGGGAGCTCGCGGGTGTGGTGTGGTGGTCACGGGCGCCCGGACATCGATCAGCGGTCTCGCTCTGGTTTATTCTCCGTGACAGAGGGGGAAGGGAAAGGAATCAAGCTTGCTTTGGGATTCGGCGATGCATGCATGATTACGGGGAGAGGGGGAGGGTGCTGTTGGTGGTTGGGTGTCAAACCGTACCGGGAATCCGGGAAACTTGGGCGCGGCTGGTGGGGGGGGGGGGGGGGGGGGGGGATGCGGCCTGGGCGGGAGATTGGCCCTCTCGTCGCCGAGAGGGAGGACAGGAGGGGCGTCTTGCTGGCGTACCTAAGGTAGGTAGGTTACCGAACTATGGATGTCGATGGGCCGGCCATTTTTTGCCGAGACGGCCCCGAGCGTCGGGGAGTTCCTGTCGCCGTCGCCGTCGCGTCGCGTCGGTCGCGTCGGTTGGTCGGTCTGCCACGGAGAGGTAGCTGTAGCTGTAGCTGCGGACAGGAAAAAAAAGAGAGGCAGCCGATGCTGCAATAAGGTTGGTGGTTGGTTGGTTGGTTTGCTGGGTTTCGGAGATGGGCAGTACGGTGAAACAAGCGTTGAGCTACCGAACTGCCCAGGTCTAATAATGTAATGTCGCTAACGTGAGGGATTCGCGGGGTGGGTTCGGAAAGGATGTTGGCTTCATCGGATCAGGTATCCGTACGAGCATCTCCGTTCCTGTTCTGGCACATAGACTTGAACGCACGGGAAAGCATAACTTCCGGATGTCAGTCAAATTGGAGAATAATAACATCCATCTTGGCCGCATTCCCGACCGCATGGATCGATTCACTTACGTCAGAAGTGTTAATGGGGCCGATATGTCAGCATCGGAGAAAAAGATATGAAACCATAATGACCCGAGGTAGATGCCAAAATACGATGCCGTTCTATCCAGAAGCTCGGCCTGTCGATCCATCGTCTGGTCACGGTGCTTGGAAATCCATATTCATTATCAACGCTATGTGAATCGAGGCAACCAACGCAAAAAGGCCTGATGAAGGAATGACAGGAACCCTCCTCGTCTATCGTGGTATCGTGCGTATGCTCCTGCTGATAGCTTTTCCCATTCCAACGCTTGATCAACCAATCCAAATCATATGAACTCCAACTCCGGCGTGCTTGACGTGGGCTGCATAGGCTTCATCATACCAGAGAACTAAAGATCAATACCCTCAAAGTCACATGCGATCTAGTGACCACCAAGCTGCCCCTTGGGAATGGGCGTGACCCAGCACAAGGAAAGGTTAAGGGCGATGGTAATGGCACCGATAACCGTGAAGGCCTCGGCGTATCCGGTGCCGCCGTCGATGAAGCGGAAGATGATACTGAAGATCACACCACCAAGGTTGCCTCCGGCGCCGGTGGTGCCGGAGACGATCCCGTTGGCATGTGGGTGGACGTGGGGCACAAGGGCGAAGTTGGCGCCGTTTCCGGCCTCGAGGAAGACGGCCATGAGCGCCACGAGACCGATCATGGTCGACAGATGGTGGGGATCGACGCGACCGATGACGATGACCATCGCGCCCGTCAGGCAGCCGCAGGCGACCACCCACAGCTTCTTGGCCCAGAGGTTGTGGCCGGTAGCGCGGTACAGGCGGTCGGAGATGAACCCGCCCAGCGGACGTGTGACCACGTTGAGGAAGCCGAACATGGCGGCCCAGTTCGCGGCGGCGGTCTGGTGCAGGGCCGGGAAGTTCTTGGCGTAGTACGCGCTCAGGATCCCGTTGAAGGCCAGCTCGCCGCCGAACGAACACATGTACGTCGCCACGTGGAACAGCGTCTGCGGGGAGGCTAGGACTTTGAGGGTTGCGCCCAGCGTCGGCTTCGCGACAACCTCTCCCCGCGCCACCTCCAACATCTCCTTCTTTGGCAGCGCGGCTTCGTGGTCCCAGGCGTCTTGGGCCTGGGGTGCTTTTTTGTCCTTCTTGGCTTCGGTGTGGCTCTGCGCTCCCGTGCTGACCTTATCAAGGATAGAACCGGGGACGTTGACGACACCGTTGGCCGCGACGGATGAGTCGTTAACCCCGTGAGACACGAGGTTTTTCTCGGCGTGTGCGTGACGTTCCGACCATTTGCCGGTTGGCGTGTCGGGGCAGAGAAGTAACATGGAGACTCCGGTAGCCAAGGTCACGATTAGGGGGACAATGAAGGTCAGCCGCCAGGCCTCGCCATCACTGTAACCCCTCCTGACAAACGAATCAAAGACGGCAGGCATGATGAAATATGTGATACCGCCGCCGGCATTCCCCCAACCGCCAGTGAGAGCATTCGCGGTGCCAACCACATTCTTATCGAAGAACCCAGTTGCCCATACTTGGCAAGGGACGAATGTTCCACCAAGGATGCCGATGAAGAAGCGGCTTATGTATAGACCCTGGGCATCTTGGATAAGGGGGGCGAGGCCGAGAGGAATGGATCCAATGAGGAGGAGACCGGCGAACACCCAGCGAGGTCCGAACAGATCACAAGCAGGGCCAGCTAGGTAGCGGATGAAAAGACTGTTGGCTCATTGCGTTAGTTGGATCTCTTTACGTGTCGATTTCGGGACTCACGTGGCACATAAAGAGACTATGTTGGAGTTAGCCACCTGGGTCGCCGTGAGATGAAGGTCGGCTTTTATCGTGTGAGTTAACTTGGTGGGCTGTCAGCGGGGACATCCAGCTACTTCAAGTGTCTGCTGTGTAGGACTCACCAGTGGCGGGAAAGTATACCATGCCCAGAAAGCAACCATAAAACCAAACCAGGAGAAAAAGAAGACTCGGCCATATACGTTGAATACATTGAGTATCGGGACAGAGCGAGCCTTTCCGCTGATGGGGTTGACCTCGGGTGCGGTCCAGAGACTAGATACTTTCATATTCGGTACCTCTTCGATATCCCCTTATTCGAGCGGGGCTTTCTGGTCTTGTTCAGGGACGGGAGAGTAAGACACTGGCAAGATGTAAATTCAAGAGGGCACTGGCAATGTGTTACTCAAGGCCACGAGCCTCACAGGGCCTCATGAGCGTCCTTATAGGACGGGACGATGCTCATGTATTCGATATACAGGCAGGAGCGTCTTGCAACTGTGCATCTCCGGAGAGAACGACCTTTGGTGGGTCCGATATCGAAGTCGTCCACTAGTGTCTTTCTCCGCGGACAATAGTGGTGGACTTTATGTGGGATACGTGCCAGACGAGGTCGCGGAAATGCTTTATTCGAAGCTTGATTCGTCAATGGCTCTGTATCGGACGATGAGCCCTATCGGAAGGCTGATGAGGCTGGCCATATAGGGGGCTTTGGCCTTGAGCGATGATGCGATTCTGACGGTGGACACGCTATTCGCTAAGGCAACGATAAGTTCTGATTCATAATTATCAGGTGGTTTAGTACAAGAGTGCATTGCTTCGTTTGAATGAGAATCGAGACAGGTATACTCGAAACCGAAGTATGACCTGGCTGTGGCAGTACTTACAGTAACGGCGATGGCGTACAGAACTAGACGAGACTCACCTTTGCTGTCTTCTGGTGTCTTTGCCACTGGGGTGGTTATATAAGACATGGAACGCATGCTACTGCAGAACATGTAACTGAAGGCGAGCAAACATGAATATTGTGTCTCCGGGGACAGACTGGCACGGCACACTAGGGAGTGAAAGAATACCCTGGGAGAACGTCAGACATGCTGGTTCAACAACAGATGGACAGGCTGGGCGGAGAGTACCATGATAAGCACGAAGGGTTCTCCCGCCGTCATGTCACTGGTTGCGGAAATCCCAACTTAACGCCAGGCTGATGGGCGTACATACTGCACTCGCAGAGGGCGTCGCAATGTTATCGCGGTCCAATCTGGCGGTAGACATCCTTATCTCGGACTGGGATGGGCAAAGGGCTTATTATTAGGCGGCATGGTACGGCCCACCCTGCCAGAGATAAGCACCGACGCGCTCAGTGGCCTGCCTGGCTTGCCTGGGCAGGGAGGCATTGGAAGGACAGGTAGACTGGCATGAGTCGGGACTCGGGACGCCGCAACGCTGCTGATTTCCGCGATGGCTGGTCCAAGCCTGGGTGGCAGCTGCACGATGATGCTGAAGATGACAAGACGGGAGGCGTCGACAAGGGGAGTCGTAGTGATGGTAGCCTTCAGTGGCCCAGTCGACGAGCCTTATTCCCGGTGCTGTATATCATCACTGGTACCGCAGCCATTATCGAGAGCGTGAGGCATGAGGTTCGAAAATGGAGACCAGTCGGACGAGTCACAACTTACTCCAAAAGGGGACTAAGTCGGATCTACACAAAACCGGGGCCGATAGGAGTTTGACCAGCAAATTCGCCAATCGGGGATGACCACCTTGAACTGCTCTAAGCATCTCAAGGCTTCACCCGAGTACATTCCCCTCTCCACCACCTCACTGGTATTTCTTGGATTCTTCGAGGAACTTCCGTGCGGGCACTCTCGCATGGAACAGCCTATCAAGTGTTTCTGGCGTCATGTTCTTCGTCTCGGGCAGCCTGAAGAACGTCCAGACTACCAGGACAGCGGTCAGTGCGGCCGCTGGGAAAGCAGCTTTCCCTTTCAGGTTCCCCTCACTGGGATTCAACATATAAGGGGCCACAATCTGCGATCCCGGTAAGTGGAAGTCTGGAGAGTACTGGGACAAAAGCGAAACCCACTGTGTTCAGGATCGACAGCACATAGTACATGTTCCGGCCCAACGAGATCGTCTTGGAACGGAGACGACTGGCTCCCACTTCGGCTGCGATGGCATATGGAACTGGTCCGATCGTGCTCCCTGTTACCGGCTTAGTATTGTCACTCGACTGAAAGCGTGGGGCACGAACCGTATAGGAAGAACCAGACCAGCAGGAGAGCGGCTTGTGCCCATCTGATGTTTTCAGATGCCGGTGCGAGGTCGATGAACCCCACTATGAGCATCGGGGGAAGCATCGCCACGAGTCCCCAAAGGTACGTCTCACGCCGTCCGCATTTCGTCTGGATGAACCAGGAGGTTAGAGTGCCTGCAAAAGCAATGGCATAGTTTCCTGGCAGACAATTACACATTTCATCAGCACTAACCATGTCTCTCATAGATCCGTACACATATGGGCACCGTTTCACTCACCGAGCGCGAGCTTCAAGGAGTTGCCCGAGGACAGCCCAGCAAGGGTGAAGAAATAGGTGGAATAGTTCTGGATTGCCCACCCGGGAAGAATCTGGCATCCCTATCAAACAGTCAGGTATTAGGTAATCAAGTGTACCTCCTCCACAAACCAAAGGACTCCGGCCAAAGGTTCACGGAAAGGGGCAAGGGGGTTTCTGGAGGGCGTCCAGCCCTTGACAGTGGCACTCACCCAACTTATGACGGCAATCTCAGTACGCCGGAGATTGGATCCCTTGAAGCAATCCCAGTACGAGCCACCGATGTCCATTTCCTTTTCGGTCTGGATGGTATGGTCCATCATGGCGACGGCATTCCTCTTATTCACGACCTCCGGCGACGCAGACACGAGTCTGTCCATGATCTTAACTGCCCCCTCGATGTCACCTTTGCGGACGAGCCACCAGGGAGACTCGGGCGCAAGGTAGCAAGCGAAGACGAGGAAGGGCGGCCATAGCCACTGTATCGCGAAGGGAATACGGTAGGACCATTGGGTCTGGTTGCCAGACATGGCGATCAGGACACCGGCGGCAATCATGTGGCCCATTACCCAGCATAGGTTCACGTACGTCGTCAAGTATCCGCGCAGAGCCAAGGGACAGACTTCCGCGGCGTAGCCTGGTGTTGCTGCCGCGAAAATACCGCAGGGAATTGACCTGATTTGGCGGTTGTTAGTAACCAGCAACCAACCCGAGGCCGATGATTTCCTCAAGGGTCCACTCACAGAAGAAAGCAGCCAGCGGCTAGGACCCCCACCGAGGGCGCGAAGAACTGGATGAAGATGATGCCGATAAGGGCCACGTGCGCGAAGAGCATCGTGTACCGGTACCCATATTTGTCAACGAGTATACCGTTTGCGAAGACGCCAGGAATCATGCCAACGACGGTCAGCAGGGTCAACACGACCTGCCACTTCGCCGACATCTGGTACGTGCCGTCCGGCAACTGCTCGCCGTACTTCTGCAAGAACTGGGGAAACGCATAGAGCGTGTTGATCAGGATCAGGTTGTAGGATTCCATGACCGTCGCCATGGACATGGTGAAGGACCACAACACGGCCTTCCGATAGGCCTTCAGGGCCTGCAGGATGGTGAGCTGCGTTTCGGCTTGCGTTCCTTGGGCGGCGTCTTCCTCGTGCTGCAACTGGGCTTTCTCCTGAGTGAGGCCATGCTCGAGCATAGTCGTCTCGGGGACCTTTTCGTTGTCGCGGTCCATGTTGACACTTCGAAATTACCGCGGAAAACACCAAAAGTAGACACACCAGTTGAACGTGAATGTCAGAGATACGAACCCCGGGGAGAAGGGAGTCACTGGGTTATTTCTCCTCGCAGCAAGTGGCTCCTGGCGTGGGCGAACATATTATATTCTGGGCATGGCTACATCACCACCAAGCCCCGTGTGTTTTGACCAGCTTTAACTAGTCAACTCTCCGTCGCTGTTCTGGGCAGTCCCCACACGATCCCATCTCCCAGTCTCGTCATCTACGAATGCCACTCCGAAAGAGTGGATTTAGTCGCCAGAAACCGAGGGAACTTGGTATGAAATCTCTTGGCTCCCCGCATATACCTAAGGGCGACGTCTGGAGAGCCCCAGTTCTGTCCCCCCGGATTTGTTCAAGCACGACTTCACGAAGACTCGAACATTTCGCCGCGACCGCTCGGGACTCCCTGCGATGGACCGGTAGTCGGACCGGGTCTCGGATTCTCTGCGGTCTAGATCAGCCATCCTGACTGGCCAAGTTGCTGCTTGGCGCCGTTTACGGTCCCTCAGCTTGGCCAGGACCAGGGACAGTCGTCCACATACGTCGGGTTTCCCCAACTTGGAGTTGATCACCTCCACCACGCCATGGGGGTGCTAGAGGAACGTGAAGCAACTGACCAAGGCCGACTGCGCGTTCCTCACGCCTCGAACTTATCATGACACCGACATCAAGCCTACCGATGGATACTCAGGCTGGGTGATTTTCCCTGGAATCATGGAATCCGCACGCAGCAGTAAGAGGACCAGCAGGACAGCCGTTGGGCTTTGAAGTGTTGGAGAACCTGGACAACATCCGCAACTCTCTTCTTCTCCCCAGGTAGCTTTATTCTCCCCGCGCCCCCTCAAACCACCAGGCCCTTGGCAAAGACCCGCTACCTCCGCACTATCCACAATCTCCAAGATTGTCCGGGAAATAATATCGGCGTTTGGCGGCCATCTATTCTCTCCTCCGCACCGCCCCGGGAATCGGCGAGTCTCCGAGCAACCGGCACCTGGTCATTGGGTTAGACCCACCTCGGCGACCTCTCTCTCAGGCAAGCAGTCATGTTTTCCCGGATATGGATGATACGAGCAAATGGTTCAAGGGCCAGAGAGGGTAGGTACTGTTTTCGATATCCAATGTTGATAAGTTATCGTGGAGATGACACCCGTGCTGTTGGGACACTCATTCACAGCTATACTCCGGCCGGGTCCCAGAACCGCGTTGAACACGTACCTTGGCTTCTCTATCCTAACTCGTCCATCTATCCGGTCTGAACCCAGGTACACACAACGTCGTGGTTGTTGAACAAGAAACGAAGGGGTGAGTACCCGAAAAAGAGAAGAGAGAAAAGAAGCAAGGAGTAAAGAAGAGTACGGACAAGGCCAACCGGCAGTCTGTGCTCATAGCCAACCCGGTTCCGTAGAATATCACATCTTGGTAAGTCCGCCCGATACATACTTTACATACTAAACATCTTTGGAGAGAGGCGGCGAGCTCAGGCAACCAAACAACCAACCAACCAACCCTATCTCCGTCCTGCGAACAACGACCCCATTCACCACACCTACTTATGCACGCACGGCTCTCGGTGGCCGGCCCTCGCTTACGTTGGCGCCCGGAGCCCGCAGGTCGAGGGCCCCGGTCTGCGGGATTTGGGGTCGGGGTGAAAATTGGCCTTCGGATGCAGTTTCCTGGGGTGGAAATCTCTCGTCCATGGGCGCCTGAGACCAATAGAGGGATACCTATTCGACAAAGACACCAGGTCAGATGCCGTGCGTGTCGAGTCGTCGAGTTAACGCCTATACGGCAGGCGTCGGGTTGTCCGGGTTGCCCCAGCCGTGCTGGATCTTGGCGCTCTAGAGTCCGGCTGGGTGGTGCAGCATGTCGGACGTGTTCTTCCGTCAACCAAGTATTTTGTTCGATTCGTTGGTACTTTGCAATTATCATGTTATTCAATTTAGGAGTATTCAAGACCCAGGATATCTAAAACAGCCCAGCCATCTAACTTACTTCTCTACGCATACCCCCGCAATAGCTATAACGGGTGCATGATCTCGTCTCCAATCTCGAGGATCTTGTCGTTAAGGATCTTCGTCATGTTCTTGACGACGTCGGCGTACTTGGGCTCTGCGTGGACGTTGAAGAGCTCGAGCGGATCCTCCTGGCAATCAAAGAGCTCCCACTCCTTGTCCTCGCCGGCGTTGGGGCGGGCGCCCTCGACGCCGAGGTCCTCGTTGTACCAGTAGATGAGCTTATAGCGCTGATCACGCACGCCATAGTGTGCGTAAGCCTCGTGGATGACAT
Organism: Xylariomycetidae sp. FL0641; assembly: GCA_022376655.1. Lineage (NCBI taxonomy): Eukaryota > Fungi > Ascomycota > Sordariomycetes > Xylariomycetidae sp. FL0641. Next base: position 179,834 of record JAJJKE010000066.1, read on the forward strand.
CGCGGTGCATCCAGTAGTGGTGATAAGCGACCTGCTGCCAATCTTTAGGCGTGTTGCCCTGCAGGAGCGGGCGGAAGTTGACGCCTTGCATGTAGGACGGCACCGGGATCCCTGCGAGGTTGAGGAATGTCGGCGCAAAGTCGACGTTGCAGATGATGTCGTTACAAACGGAGCCCGCCTTGATCTCTTTCGGGTATCGAACGAGGAACGGCATCTGGAAGCTCTCTTCGTACATAAAGCGCTTATCAAACCAGCCGTGCTCACCCAGGAAGAAACCCTGATCGGAGGTGTAGATGACCATGGTGTTCTCGGCGAGACCCTCGGCCTCCAGCCAGTCGAGCATTCGGCCGACGTTGTCGTCGATGCTCTGAATGGTGCGCAGGTAGCGCTGCATGTATCGCTGGAATTTCCACTCGGCGAGCTCGGATTTCGACTTGAACGTGAACACGGTACCGTCTTCCTTGTCGAGGAGCTTCAGCTTCGTTACGTCTTCCGGGGCGGGGATCTTCCGGTCGTTCCACCACCACGTGTCGATCATCTTCTCTCCGACGTTACGACCGCCGTCGGGTTGGACGATTCCGAGATCGAAATATGTGAGGTCCTCGGCTACACGCATCTTGGCGACCTTGGCGGCCCTTGCGCGGTTCTTGTAGTCATCGGTAAAGGTGTCGGGGAGGCGCACGGGATCTTTATACAGGTCCTTGTGCTTGTCGTCGCACTCCCAGCTCCGGTGGGGTGCCTTGTGGTGGCACATCATAAAGAAGGGCTTGCTCTTGTCCCGCTTGTTCGCCCAGTCGATACACTTGTCGGTGATAATATCGGTCGCGTATCCCTGGACACGCTTGGTGCCATCTTCCTCGATGAATTGAGGGTCCCAGTATTCACCCTGACCAGGAACGACACTCCAATAGTCGAAGCCAGTGGGCTCATGGTCCTTGCCCTCTCCGAGATGCCACTTGCCGACCATTGCGGTCTGGTAGCCACCGGCCTTCATCTGCTTGGCAACATTGGGCAAGCGCTTGTTGATCTTGGAGTCGAGAGTAATGACACCGTTGACGTGGTTGTGCATGCCCGTGAGGATTGCGCCGCGAGAAGGAGTGCAGATGGAGTTGGTCACGTAGCAGTGGTTGAAGAGCATACCCTCCTTGGCGAGACGGTCTAGGTTCGGGGTGTTGTTGATGCCGGCACCGTAGGCAGAGATGGATTTGGAGGCATGGTCATCAGCCATGATGAAGATGATGTTGGGCCGGTCTTGGGACGCCATCTTGACCGGCTAGAGGCAGAAACACCGCAAGCCTGGGTTTGGTTTTCTCGTTGAAGCTCGAGATGGTCCTCAGCTTGCAGAGAGAACGGACAGGTCGCAACAAGAAGACGAAATATGGAGGAACACGATCAGAGAAAGCAGGAGAGGAAAGAACAGAATGCGAAATAGAATGGCATCTTCTCCAACTCGTAGTCTGCTGGGCTCGACCTCCACTTGGAGGGGTTCCATCGTGCATTTCTAGTATCTTACCTGCGATGAGGGGTAAGCGTTCACGACGTCCGCGGGGTGTAGTACACATTGTCGTCTTGAAGCTTGGCGAGCGAATCTGGAGGATGGAGCGCCGACTTCGATACACGCTACGGGTGTCGGAGCGGAGCGCACTTCGGTAGTCGGGGAATTCGAGAACGTCAGCTGGTCAGTCGATATTCGACTCATGCGCGACGCCGGCAACCGGAGTTCCCAGGAACGTCGGTTAGGTCTGCCTGTTTTAGTCCAGAAGAGGATTGGTCAGTATTCGCGACGCTGCAACTAAACACTCCGTTTCTTCTCTTGTTGTGCGTGTCCCGTCTTGGATCCTCTTAATCTGTGTGGCCTTGAGACGAGATTGCGAGGCGTCGGTTGGGCAGCGTTATGTAGGTGCCAGCAAGCCAGCCCGCGCCTTCGGCGGTCGCGGTCGCGGTGGCTCGGGTGGCACGTGCGGCTGGGATGATCGGAACGGCTGGACAGGGCTCAAAGAATTGGCTGCAGACGGCTACCGAGTTCCTGGGACGCTCATCAACAAGGTACTTAGAGAGTCTCGCGCAGCAGCAGTGGCAGTGGCAATGGAAGTGCACGCAGATCGCCGCTGACGGGGTTGACGGGCGGTCGGGAAAGGCTGGCTGGCTGTCGGCGTGGCTAATGAAGTCCGCCTTTTAGCATTTGGGCAGCGGCTGGGCCCCTCGCGAGCCCAGAGATCCTGGGGCTCCGGTAGCGCTGCCGGCTCGCTGGGCGCTCTTGGAAGGGTGTTTTCCTTTTCGCTGCTGGGATGTCCCCCCCTGGCACAGTGTTCGCAGACCCATCTCTGACTTCATCACCGCCGCCGGCGGGTGTCGGTGCCTCGCCGCCCTTCCCTCCATCTCTGCCTGACGGCCAGCACGGCGGAAACACTGCCAGTATGGCTTCCAAACCGAGCCGTCCGTCGGCTGTGCGCTTGCCACTGCTGCCAACCTGCCGCCCCGAACGGCTTCCACGGGCCTGCCTTGGCCTGCCTGGGCGAGGATAAATAAAACTTTTTTTTTTCTCCCTTTGCCAGAGCTGATCCTTTGTCCGGATCGACAACCATCGCTTCAAGGTTTCGAGACATCCTTGCCTTCGTGTTGCCTCTTTGTGAACGTCATTGCTAGATCCGTCCACCTCCCCTAGCATCGATTCAAACCTTCCCTGTTGCTCGACCATGTCGCTCGAGCCCAAGCCCGAACAAGTGCCCGTCAACGACAGCGGCAGCATAACGGAACAGAGCGACTCGTCGGCGGAGCATGCGCCGCCCAAATCCCAGTCGGCCGTCTCGAAGGCATGGACGTACATGAATGAGCCCGTCCGTGCTTCAGGCTTCACTGAATTCGAGCTGGTGTTTCTGACCTTGTAAGCAGATCCCCGGGCCGTCAAGACACGCTCCAGTCTCGAAAGAAGGCGGAGGACCGAAGTGGGATCGGGTGGTCGTGGCGGTCCGGTCAGTGTTCCTGGAGGGATCAGTCTTGGCTAACGTGATCATCGTGTTTCCGCGCAACAGCTGCACCGGCATACAAGACGCCATCTCCTTCCCCGACTACCACTGCTTCGCGTCGAACCAGACCGGCAACACGGTGTTCCTGATGTTGGCGATCGTGCTGCCGGAGCTGAACGGCGAGCAGTTCATCCTCGAGAACATCGGCGCCGCCCTCGGCTTCTTCCTGGCCGCGGGCTGGATGACGGGGCAGCTGAGCCACATCATCGGAGCGCGCCGCCGCCTCTGGCTCGTCGTCTGCAACCTGATCCAGACCATCCTGGTCTTCGTCGCCGGCGCCGTCCAGTACCACTACGGCACCCACCTCCGCGGGCCGTCCGCCGTTGCCGTCATCTCCCTGCTGGCCTTCGCCGCCGGCAGCCAGGTCGTACAGTCCCGCTCCTTCAAGATGACCGAGATCAGCACCGCCATGGCCACCGCCGCTTGGGTCGACCTCATGATCGACCCCGGCATCTTCAAGCTCAAGAACCGCCCCCGCACTCGCCGGGTCATGTTCTTGATCGCGCTCGTCGCCGGTTCGCTCGTCGGTGCCGGTATCTACCGGGCTGCGGGTTCGGCCATCGCTCTTTTCGTGTCCGCGGCCGGCAAGGCTGTCGTCACCGGCATGTACTTCTTCAACGGCGCGGAAAAGCCCAAGAAGATCGAGGGAGACAATGCGGTCTGAGGACCGAGAAGTCGCTCGGGAGGTAATGATAATGAACAACTAACGAAGGAGTTTTCATGGCCGGAAAAATAGACGAGACGGTTAGAAAGCGAGAGCGCATAGATGTGGGAGAAGTAGAGTGCATTTAGCAAGCGTTGCGTTTAGATACCCCGTTGGATTCGAGGAAGAGCATTGTCTGTACTGTTGATTTTTTTACATAGCGTATTGGCAGACAAACTTGGAGTCTTTCTGACGGATGGGACTCTCTTGTCTTTACTTATCCGTGCTCTCGTGTGTCTTTTCGATCGCCCTCGTGCTTCCATGCTTCCATGCTTCCATGCTTCCAGGGTATCGATGCGCTTACTGTGCAGCCGCTCCGAATATGGCAGGCCCGCTTGCCCATTCGGTGCATGATCGGTGCTGGCTGGGCGGCTCGCCCGCTGACCTTGCATTCGTGCTTGAGCTTATTCAACCTTTGAGGCGGCAAGGAAGACGGGGCGGGGCCCCCTATCGACGTCAGACTTGTTGTTGATTGTCGTCTATGTCGTCGCTTGGAGATCACCGTTCTCAGCTGGCGGGTGCAGGGTGGCGTCATTGCATGTTTGTTTTACTGCAGCCCACGTGTTAAATAAATGGCCTTATATCAGAAGAATTCGGGGTCAGCCGCGGGACCATTGCCAGGCCAGGATGGCTGCAAGTTGCTCCAGGCCCGGTCCAGCCCAAAGTCAATGTTATGGCTTTCGAAGCCATCTCCGAGCAGGTCCAGGCCAATACTCCAGCTAGGATCCCACTGGTTTCCGGTGGGAAATGCAGTCGCGTGGCTTATGGAACCTTGTCCTGGGACGAGGGAGGGTTGCGCCATCCTGTCCGACACCGTAGACGCGCCCGGAGACGAGAACTGTCTTCGGAACGGAGCAGTACCGGGCGTGGTGGTTGGGGTCGTGCATTCACCGCTGTCGTCGACGAATCGAGACTGCCGTACTACACTATGCACTCCCAATCGCTGGGTATCGCGGGCGACTCGAGACAGACGTGGAATGTGGCCAACCCCATTCTCCTCGGATTCTGACGACTCCGCAGACCCAGACCTGTCTCCAGTACCCGACGACCCTCGAATTATTTTCTCCAAGTCGGTTATCATATACGTAACCAGCGGAGAATCACTGAAGAACCTCCGAAGAAAGGCTAGGCACAGAGTAGCCTGACCCAGCACCGCTTCGCGCAGCGATTGCTGAGGATCCCATTCGGGATTCGCAGTATACGCGACAATGCGGGCTGCGTGGTATGCGCACACGGCAACGTCGTGCTCCACGATCTCGTCATCTGAACTTCTCTGGTTGAAGTCATATATGATCTGGATGATGGAGGTTGCATGCTCGAGGCACAAACTCGCGGCCGTTGACATGTAAGCGGGATCCACAGCCTGAAGTACATTATTCGAGGCAGCCTGGATGAAGAAGGATGCTTAGTAAGGTAGGGTCCAGCATGAGACACAGACCCATAGACTAACCTCGGGATAGCCTTTCAGGAAAAGACGGTAGAGATCACAATTGCATTGATGCCAGGAGAGGTGCGCCACCAAGTAACGTTGGCGCCAACGGCTCGAATAAAACTTTTCCATTTCGCCCAACGCGTAGAGCCTCGACCCTGGGGTTTCGGAGCGGACACGGAGTAAGCTCTTGCGGAAGTCCTCGACCAATTTCACTAGCTGCGGTATCGGCCGCTCTGACAAGGTGACTTGCCGCTTCAGTCTCATGACGTCGCGTCGCAAAGTGGTAAGCCGGATAGCAAAGGCGTAGAGACCTGTATCACTGCCGACTGATACCGATCCCGGAGCTTCAGACTGTGTAGTCTGCGAGAAGTCCGCATTGAAGTCATCCTCATTCGAAGGTAACTTCAGGTAGATGGTTTCGTACGGGCAGAGCTCGAATTCGGGGAGGCCAACAGAAAAGAAGGTATCCATCGTCATGAGCGTCCACATCAAACGCCGCCGGATTTCCTGTGCTAGGAAGCCCAGATCTTCCCGTTCGTAGTTCAGGCGTAGGGCGCTGGCAAAGCGAGCGGCCAGAGAAGCCAGCATGAAGGCTCGCTGGAAGCGACCAGTTGCTATGCGATAATGGATAGCTAGTATGAGAGCCTGAAGCCGAAAGATGGTGGGTTGCTCTATCTAGATAGCATCGGTCAGAATACGGCTCTCGTAGTGACAGACAGAGGGACAACAACGTTCTGGGGGTACTATCACATGGCCACAGAATCACAATGACTTACTTGACTCCATATGATATCCTCGGCTTGTTGCACCCACCCTTCCGTGTTCAGCGGGTGGTACTTACCCTGGCGCAAGCGCATAGCCGAAGTCGCGCAAACCGTGTAGGCGAGTGTCTCTTCCAACGTGCCATCTTGGTGTCTCTGGACAAGCGAGCGTTCGTGGAGAAAGCTGTAGGCAATGAGCGGGTATACGCTTCGAAAGAAAGCCTGTATGAGCGACAGCACCTCATCCGGCGGTGGCAGGTTGCTTGCGCGAGCGATAATGGGAGTGGATGTAGACGCCGACCCGTCAGTAGCGCTCAACAGAAAGGGCGAGCCTGGAGTTGTTGGTTGCAGAGACTTGGCGGACGGGGGCCCGGGGTCCATCTGCGTCTTGACGCTCAAGCGTCGCTTTGGCTCGAGATATACGCAAGGCCTGCCCCGGCGCATACAGGCCGCGCATGCGGGCTCGTCTCCCGAGCACCGTGTCTTTTGCACGCGACACTCGCGGCAGGCCCGAGGCCCACGGCGACGCCCCGGCTGGAGCTCCGGGCAGTCCCGGTTGGGAGAGGTGGACTCGGTCTCCGGCAGGCTGAAAGAGCAGGCGAACTTGAGCCGCTGACAGTTGTTACATACGTCAGGCGCTCCATCGCAGCGGACCTGGGATCATTAGTGATGATTAAGCGTCAAGCCACGAGCCGAAGGTGACTGGGAGCGAGGCTTACCTTGCGGACGCGACACTGATGGCACGTTCGTTGTCGCCGGCTGGCCTGCGGTCGTTCTCGTCCAGAGCTCATAGTTTCGCTCGGTGCCGTTCGGAATTAACGGGACGGGACTCATCACCAACCATCAATCATCAATCATCAAGAGCTCTACATGTCTCTATATCCGCGGTCGTAGAGAAAAGAGCGGAAAAGACCCGGCTAATGTAGTGGAAAGTTGGGGAAATAGCAGTTCGAGATGGAGAGACGGAGTTCAGATCCCCGTCGCACGTTTCCCCCGCAGAACCGACCCGACGGAATCGGCACCCCAGACAATGTTACCGTGACGTGCCGGTATTGCAGGCACGAAGACGGGGGAGAATAAAGCTATCTGAATTCACAGGCACGTTCCCTCGACCGGCCGACGCGGTTATCGGCTGCATCCTGAGAACCAAATACTAAATAGGCAGCACGCTATCCCCAATTATACTCTGTGGGGTAGGGTGGTTGGTCACGGTGATGGATCTTGGCGGAGACAGATCCGGAAACCTGGGAATCGCGAAGGTCCTGGTATAACAAAGCCTTGAGAGAGGAATATTCATTCCAGTCTCCTGTCCCATCCTCTCAACATGATTCGAGCTACCCAAGGTACTTAGCTAGGTATATACCTAGGCATTTGCAGTAAGACAACCATACTGGTGCGGAAAATTAAGTTGCCCGTCCGTATCATGCAGGGTCAACTACAACACTGTCCCCTACCTGGACAGTAGGGAACTGGTCATCTCTCGATGCAACAGTCGATGTAGGTACATGACACATATGTGTCCCAAAGAAAACCTTCCCCTCGAACCTCCTTGTCTTGCTCAACGTGACGAATGGCTCGTCACTCTTGTTTGCTGTTTCCTGGTTTATGCAGACCATATGACATCGTCTGCATGAGCCCAGCATTTGGAAATTCTGCTTCCCTACTCGGAGCCTCGACCAATGGTCTTCTGAATAAGCAAAGGACGTAGAGGCTGTAGAAGACGAACCGATAACGATGTTCGCACGGAAAACCTCGGGAGATACGGCTTCGCCTCCCTGTTCAGTTATTCGGCGGTTCAGAGCTTCAAGGCTGGAGAGGTTGATTGCTAGTACTGGGCTCTCATTCGATAAGAGAATCTTAGGCTTCTCGGTTTCCGAATCCGAGTCGGGTGGAGTGGAGACTCCTACAACACCAGAAGGCCGAGTAGGAAGATTCGATCGCATGCCCAAGCTTGGCTTTTGATGGTTCTGAAGGTGAGCTTTCGCATGTCGCATACTTTTGCCTACGCCTCCTGGGGGGAACCGGGCTAGGGCACAGGGTACAGCAAGAACTTGCGAAAAGAAGTCATTTATCTCATGAGATGCGTACATCTGGGTTGAGACTTCCTCGCCGCAAACTCGTGATGCTAGGGACCTGGAGGCAGGATTTCGGAAGAAACTTGGATCCGCTGACAAGGGGACGGATATTTCCGCGTGAACGCCTTCGATCCTTGGGCCGACATAGGACACTCGAAGACGGCCATTCGGAAAGTCGATTGCCGGTCGAACCAACGCCATTCGCGGATATCGTTTTTGGCTCAAAGCCTGGCCTGTCCCTTGGTGAACAAGACACCACTCCCTATCCCATGCTAGACCTTCCGGCCTCACTTCCCAGTCCAGTCCCGGAGATATCCGGAAGCCACCACAACTCTTTACGGGATAAATCATGATGGTATCAACGTAGAGATCCGGAGTAACCTGTGGAGCAGATAGACTTTCGTGCACCACGGAACTCGAGTCGGCCTGTGTCCTATAGAACTCATCGAGGAATGCAACAAAGCGGTCCACATCAGACGTAGTGCTCATCGCCCCGACGCTCACACGAATAACGCCCGTTGGCTTCCCACTCATAATGTCATTGTCGTTCGCGCAGCGAAAACCGGCCGAGAAGTTTCGTCGAATTTCCCAAGGCTCCAAACAAAGGGCCGATGCAATGCCTCCAGGGTTACAGACTCCCCCGGTGCGGATATGGAACTGCTTCAAACTCGCGAGCTTCTCAAACTCAGCCGGGCTGATCCAAGCACCCAAGTGGTTCTGTAGGTTGAATGCTACCACGGGGCCATTTGCCACCTCGGTTTCTGTGGAACGCGGCCGATCGGAGTAGAGCACGCAAACTTCCCTGCCGTTGCTGTGGCGGAGACCGCTCAAGCCATCGTGAAGTCGTCTGCCCAGAAATGTGGTATGCGAATTGACATCAGCCATAGAGCCGAACAGGTTCCGGTGGACCTCCAAAGCCGAGCCCAAAGCAGCAATACTATGGATCGGTAAAGTCCCGTCTTCTAGTGACTCGTGTAAGGCTTGGGCTTTTGGGGCATGCCACTGCTCCTTAACGCAAGACACCACATCGACAGTACCGCCACCAAAATACCGCCTGTGTTGGAAGATCGGAGCTGCGTGCCGCCTGACGATGAGTCCGCCAAGATCGGGGAATCCAAAGATCTTATAAAAGCTTAACGTGACGAAATCCGGGGCATGTTCAGAATCGCTCAGGTCTAGAGGAGAGGTGGACACGAATGATGCGGCATCGAGCAGAGTGTATACGTGAGTACTGGCATCCGAAGAAAACTTCCGACATTTCCAAGACCAATCCAACGGCAGCTTGCGTCCCGTCATGTTCGACTGGGCCGGATAGGCGAACAAGGTTGGCTGATCATGGGCTTTCATGCTCGCCAGAGGTGGGTTTCCGGTCAACCAGTCCTGCATGTTTTCATCATTCAGGCAGAAGCTGTTTCTAGCCTCCTGCCTGACACCTATCAGGCTGGTATGACAAGTCTCGTGGTAGAGATAATCAAACCCACCGGCGAGGCCTCGAAATGCTTCGGCGACTAATTTCGCGGCGGCGGTTGCATTTGCCACGAAGACAAGATCGAATTCGGAGGGATCGGCATTGAAAAAGCGAAGAACATGCAGTCTAATGTCTTCGATACGACCCAATGAAGCCTGAGACGAAGCTGACGCTGAATGTGGATTGCCAAACAGGTTGGCGGTCATGTCCGCGGCGAACTTGTCCACAAGGGACTTTGAACAAAGCGTCGTCCCAGCATGGTCGAGATAGACCTCATCTAAGCAAAGGTTAACGACGGTGGTGGAACTATCATATCTGCCTGCGGTGCTTACTTACCTTTCAGCATGGGGTATTCATGGCTTCGTAGACGCTCGATGCGCTCGTTGTAGGCCAAGTTGTCATCGCCCGTCATCATACGAATATGGCAGATGTTACGGTCGTTTGCATAGATGCCTCCAATTTCACCTCGAGTGGCATGGACAGTCCGAAGGGGTGGTGAGGCAAGGACTGTAAAGCCAGCATGATGGTCGCAGTGGCTTGGATGTGCGCAAGAAGGCAAGGAGTCACGTTCACTTGACCTTAGAAAGGGGAGTGGTGGCGACCACGGTATCACGGGTACGGGTAGCGGTGGGTGAGGCCGGCGCTGTGCCTATCAGTAGCTGGCCAGTCCCGGGTCAGTGTGTGACGGAGATCGCCCTGTTCCAGCCGCCCGTCCGCCCTTGACACAGCTCCCTTTGTCAACAGTTTGGCTGCTTGGCTTGAGTAAGGTAGAGATACAGTGGTCCAAGCTCAGAGCCCATCCTTGCCATCTTGACAAGGACCGGGATGCATGAACTTCCAAGGAAGAGGAAAGAGGGCAAGCGGGGCGGGGGCGTCGGGTTCAGGGAGTGGAGCCCATTGTGGCAAAAGCTTGCGCCACACTGCACCCCAGATCAGAGGTCACCTGGGCAGCTCCATATCCAAGGCGGCTTTAAGGGTCCTTTCGTCACCACGTCACGCCCGGCCGTGGTTCTTCTCCGTTCACAACAACCTCACCGACTTCCTCAACCCCGTCGATTGGGATGTTGCTGAACACAACACCCACCATGATCGCCTCTTCAGGTGGCATCTGGCTTCCCGCCGCAGTGCGGGCTGCCCGTATGGCCGCCTCTAAGGCGAGCCGGGTATTGCGGGACAAGTTCGCCAACGCCGCCCGACCCGTGAACGCGGCGCTCGAACCCGTCTTGGCCCGAACCGCCCATCCACGACAACCCATTCACCCATCCGCCTTCCTGCGCCAGCAGAAGAGCCGCAGGTGGTACTCGACCTCCACCTACCAAAACATCAATGCCGCCGTCCGTCGCTTCATGACCACTGGCCGCTTGGAGAGCGCCCCCAGAATCGATCGATCCAAGTTCCTGAACACGCAAATCGGCCGTGGGGTCTCCCAATTCACCGGTCGAGCGCCTTTCGCCAGCACCCTGAGGCCCAATCTCACCGGTGGTGCCCTTCCCCGCACTGCTGGAGGCTACGGTCTTGGGTCTGGACGAGTTGGAGGAGCGAGATACTTCTCTCATGCTCCCGCTTGCCAGGCACAAGTGGTGCAGAATGTCTCTGCGGCCGTGAGAGCCTTCTGGATTTCTGGTCAAAGGGCACACTTCGATGGTGTGAATGCTCGAGGCGAGAAGCAATACCGTGCTGTCTCGTCTCTTCAGGACGAGACCACACGCAAGATGGCTGGGGCTTCTCAGCGCGTTGCCGGCTCCTACGTCGACTTCCGCCTGAACCCCACCGTCACTGCCCTGAGCCCTCTCGCTGCTGCTTTCCCCTACCAGGCCTCTGGCGTCAAGGCTTCTGTCGCCGATGCTGCCACCCTCAACACTGAAGGCTTCCTCGAAGTCCTGTCCGAGGACTTCGCCCATGCTTTGAAGGATCTGACCGCTACCCTTGCAGACGTCCAGAAGCTCTCGACTTTGGGCGATCTACCGATCCAGCTACAGAAGGGCCACATCCTTCGCGTCCGCTTCCCAGGGGTCGATGCAGAGACAGTTGAATCCCTCTGCGACGATCTCGGTTTGACCAAAGGCATTGTAAGAGAGGACGACGACTTCGAAGCTGAGACGGGGGCATCCATGGCGTTGAAGTTCCCTTACGCCCCCAACGAGGCCAGTGGGACACCTCGTTCACTCATGTCATCTGGTGGCTCTCAGCAATCTGACAGTAGTTTCCCCGTTGAGTATGAATTCTTTGAGGAATACAGCGACCTCGGGAACAACCCGTGGCTGTCATCTTCTGACCCAGAGGGCTACGAGACTTTGTCGCCAGGCATGAGCTCCGGTGAGCACTGTTCGGAGGATTACGAGGGCCTCGAAGGAGTATACAAATTTCTTGAGGCATGCGATCAGGCACGTGGGAGGTTTCAAACCTGAAAAGGTCTGATTTGGTGAGGCGTTAATGTTATATCTATTCAGATTGGTCATGGGAAACAACGATATCCATTCATTGTATGCAACTTAGCTATGTATTCGCCCGAGCACATTGCTCGTACGGACAATCTCATATGTTCTCCAGCACATGCGATGCCTCATGTTGACTCCTTGTAGTTCTTACTCCGAATTGGACGGATTCAATCCTCAGTTATGGCCAACGTCACGTAAAGACGTCCATGCTGATCTCATAGTAGGTAGGTAAATGTTGGCTTTACCACATGGCATCTAGGCGGACCAGACGACCCCCGCAGTGATCATCTTGTCACAGGGCTCAATTGGCATCAGGGAGTACCTAATCGGGTCCCGCTGAGACATCCAGAAGACAATGAACCCCGAGTATTCCCTCTTCGCCCGCAGTGCTCCCCCACCCCCCTCCTTTCCCAGCCTACCTACGTATCGAACCTCGTCTTGCGCTTAGGGGCGCCGGCCGTCGGCCCCGAAGCCGACTCAGCAGCGGCAACAGGAGCAGGAGTAGTAGCAGCAGGGATGAAGCTGACGGGGGCGCCACGGGCGCGGGCGCGGGCCTGCTCGGCGTCGGCCTGGCGGGCGCGGAGCTGCTCCTTGTAGGCGGCGCGGGGGAAGGCTCGGGGGTCGGGGCAGAGGTCGGCGGGGAGGGTGGTGCGGTAGGGGGCGGGCCCTGCGGGGTCCAGGCCGACGAAGGCCAGCAGCTTGTCGGGCAGGGCCGGGTTGCGCGCCGCCGCCGACCCGGCCAGCCGCGCGTTGAAGTGCGTCCCCGGCGGCTGCCGCTTCAGCCGCAGGAACGTCGCGAACTTGGCGGTGGTGGCCGCCGGCGGCGAGCCCGGCGGCGACGCCGGGATGTCGAGGTCGGCTACCGTCGGCAGCGTCAGGTCCCGTATCAGCGCCCGCTCGGCGGTGTACGGCGAGCCTGGTGGCGGTGGCAGCGGCGGGCCCGGGAGGCTGTCGAGGGCCGCCGCGGTCGGGTCGTCTTCTAGCGGCGGAAAGCTGGGTCCGGCCGTTGGGCCTATTTGGGGCCCGTAGACTGCTGCTGCTGCTGCTGCCGCTGCTGCTGCTGCCGGCGCCTCGTCTTGTTCCGATGTTGTCACTTCTGCTGGATCGGCACTTTCTCCTGGAACGTGTTAGAAAAGGGGATCGTTATATGAGAGAGCTACGACTTACCTGGCGCACCAGTTGTGTCAGCTGTGGCCTCCGAAGCTGGCTGCAATGGCTGGCCTCACCAGAATCAGTGCTGTTCCGCTGTTCTTTTGCAGAATTCGCTTCACCTCGTGCTCTCATACCTTTGACTCGGCCACAGGCTTCACCTCCTCGTCCTCCTCATCGCTGCTCTCATAAGCCACGAGTCCTCCCATGATGTCGGCTCAGCAACATAGAAGAGTGAGACTCGTCGCACCTGGCACACTCGAAAAGTCAGAAGCCGAGAAATCCAGTCAATGAGAATTTCAATAAGGTGCCTTTTTGACAGGAGATGAGGAAAGTTGAGCTGGGCAGGCTTGAGCTTGGGAGGCTGTCAGCTGGGCCCACCTGTCAGTGCAGCTAGGCGTGGGAAGGCCCAAAGGCAGCACTGACGCGCAGCCCAGCTAGCTCCCGCTCAGCCTAGGAGGTAAGGTAGCACGCCTGAGCTCTAACAACGAACGTCAAGCTTCAGCCTGCCACGCCTCAACCGACATCCCCTTTCAGACCTCCCGACAACACGCCATCCAGCCTTGTTCATCCCGAGCGCCATAGAACCGATTCACCGCTCTTCCCGCGACGCCTCCCAACCAATATGGATCACCGACCGCAAGCTTGGGGCCGTGTAAGCTTCAGCTCTACGCAACCGTTGAGGTCGACCGAACAACGGCAGCTAACCAGAGTTCATTGCCGCGTAGCCCAGAGACGACGTTTACGGTGCATATGATGCCTCCTACCTTCAGACCAACGGCCCGAACCAACACACACAATCGCCCATCGTGACGGGTACGTCAGTAGTCGCTATGAAGTTCAAGGATGGCGTCGTCATGGCCACCGACAACCTGGGTATGTCTTTGCTGTTTCCACCACCATCTACCTACCTATCTACCTATCTATGCGTATTCCTAGCTAGCTGACACGATGCCACCTACCCAGCATCCTACGGCTCGCTCGCGCGCTTCACCGACGTCAAGCGGATCCGCACGTTCGCGGACACGTCGGTCATCGGGTTCGGCGGCGACGTCTCGGACATGCAGTACCTGGACCGGCACCTGACGGAGCTGGCGATCGACGAGGCCTACCAGTCGGAGTCGGGGAAGCACACGCTGGGGGCGCGGTCGCTGCACAAGTACCTGTCCAAGGTGCTGTACCACCGGCGCAGCAAGTTCGACCCGCTGTGGAACCACGTGCTGGTGGCGGGCGTCGAGGACGACGGCACGCCCTTCCTGGCCGCCGCCGACCTGCTGGGCACCACCTACACCAGCCCCTCGCTCGCCACCGGCTTCGGCAGCATGCTCGCCCAGCCCATCATGCGCCAGTACGTGCCCGACGAGGCCAGCGTCAAGGACGTCACCCGCGAGAAGGCCGAGGAGGTCGTCCGCGAGTGCATGAAGGTTCTCTTCTACCGCGACGCCCGCTCCCTCGATAAGTTCTCCCTCGCCGTCGTCACCAAGGACGGCATCGACCTCAAGGAGAACGAGAAGCTCGAGAAGCAGAGCTGGGCCTTCGCCGACCGCATCAAGGGGTACGGCACCCAGACCGTCTAAAGGGGGACGGTGGCGCGTGGAGGGCCAGCTGGCCGGCCACTGGTCCGTTGGCAGGGGGTGTTGTCTACAGAGCCTCGGGGACGGCCTAGGGTCGATGAGACGTCGGACCTGAAACCACCCGCGGATAAATGGTGAGGTACGAAGGAGAATAAATTTACGGTCTTAGCTATAGTCCTCGGCTGGACTGCAAGGGAAGGCCGTATCAAGGCTTACTGTGCGCTCTGGCTTTTAGACGAAAGACAACCCACGGAGAAGATCTCGTGTAACAATAGATATTTCCGAGCCAGAAAAGGTACATGGAAGTAGTTGTGCATTTCCAAGGCGACTCGTTGTGTTTCTTCACATCAAATATCGAGATTCCTATCCTCGAGGCTGTAATAAAGCTGAAGGGATAAGGGGAATCTGAAAGACCTCACTTGGCACAGTGGCTGTGTTTGCAAGATGATAGTTCTCCTTCTGTATAACCAGATGTTCGGGTACCGAGTTTCAACCAGGCAGCCTCCAAGGTCAGCGATTCAAGTCGAGAATTTGAACCTACCCTGCACGTAACCATACCTTTACCTCAGAACTTTTGGCAGCTTGGCTCTTCTGTTCCGCTTACTGGTGTTATCGGGAGCTGCTACGGCTTACAGTAACTTCGTAAACCTCCGTCCCCCGTCTTGCTCGTCTCCTTCCCAAGCCTTCCAATCCACCTCTTAAAGTCAATTGTTCCAACGCAACACGTTGGCGCTTTTCACCACTCGCGTGGTCGTGCCAGCTCAAGTTTTGCAGAGCGACGGACAGATAGACAGGGAACTGCCGCGTTCTCGTGGGAATCGGCGAACGCCGCCTGTCAAGACCGGGTGATGCCAATCCGTGTAGACATACCTATCTCCCTCTGTCATCAACGGAGGACGAGACAGGATACTGCCCACTCCAGACCAACAGCGGCGGAGGTCTGTATCTCCGAATGGAGCTTGCGAGCTTATTGCTTACCACCCAAGGCCTTCATGATCGCGAAGAGGTCATCTATCCTCCCCTCGTACTTCTCTTTCTGCAGCTGGAGTTCGCGCGCGTGGTTCGCCCTTACCTCCATGAGGATCTCCTGGTGCCGCTCCTGCTCCGCCCTCAGCACATCCTGGAACTCGTCTTCCATGCCGCGTACGAGCTCCGTCAGTTCCCGGACCTGGCCGCCGTCCCCGGCGACGAGGCGGTTGTTGCCGGCTGCCGGGACGACGGACTTGCTGTCCCCCAACGCCGGCATCTTGGCCGGGATGGAAGCGCTGGAGTCGGTGTCCGAGGACTCGCTCTCGAGGTCCGTCTTGGCCGACTCGGAGTCGGACGAGTCGGGGGCGTCGGCGTCGGCGTCGGCGTCGGCGTCGGCGTCGGCGAGGGCGAACGTCCCGCTCGAGCGCAGCGCCGCTCGCTGCTTCTCGGCGGCCTCCTCCAGCGCCACCTGCTCCCCGGTGGACAACATCGGCCCGCAGGGCAAGTTGCGGGCGATGCACTGGTCGCACCTGGCCGGCCAGACGCGGTCTTTGGGACGACACTGCGGCGGTCAGACGCGGGCCCGTACCACCGGAGGGGAGGGGGGGTGTCAGTCGGTCGGACTCACGGGGCGGGGACGGCCGGTCCGACACGCGGCGCAGCTTTCGTTCCGGTGCCGGAGAGCGGCAGCGGACAGCCGGCCGGCAAGAGCTCTCGTGCGGGCCAACGCTTGCGGGGTGACCTCTACGGCCGGGCGTCTTCGGCCATGAGGGCCGGACCGTATCACGCACTCATGATTGTAGCGCAGGCAAGAGTCACAGATGGCGGGGTTCTTGTTGAAGCGGCACTGTTCGGGGGTTTGTTTCGGTTAGTAAATAAAGCTTCGACGTTGGCGAGCCTCACTGACTTTGGAATGGCGGAAGATGCACTTATAGCACCGCGGGACGGCATTACCGCTATAACCCATACTGGCTCAGGTTTTGCGGTGGAGGGCTTGAGGCAGTTGGTTGAAGTGATGTGGCAGGGCTGTGTAATTACCTTCGGAAGAGTCTTGTGTTGTTTTGGGTGAGGAGGAGCTTGGTTGGTTGATTCCAGCTACAGTTTGCAGGGGGAGGGAGGGAGCTATCTGTAGGTACCGAATATAGGGCAATGTTTGTGTGAGTGCTAAGGTAGCAGCGATGTGTTACTAGGTACCTTAGGTAGCAGCAGCCTTTCAAGCCACCTGCCTAGGTAACCTACCCCACTCCGGGCCCGTCCACGGGTCTTTGGCAGTGGAAGTCTGGAAGAGACAGTGAGTGAAACCCATCACATCAATCAAGACCTTAAGGTACCAGGTAGGTACAGTAGGTACGATTACCTTCTCCATTTGTCACGTCTAGATTGGAAATAATAAGTATACTACAGATTGCGCTTAGCGATGACTATACCTACTGTACGTGTTACGAGATCCTGCCAACGCCGGGCATCGGCAATCTCGAAACTGCTTGTCTGCCCCGAACGAGCAACACCTGGGCTGCTGGGTACCTAGTACTTGGTCAATCATTCGTGACATGTGAGCGGATGTTGAGGTGAAAAGACCGGCAGGGTCCGGTCCCCTGTCAATCGCTTCGAGCCCCTGCATATCTTTTCAACGTCGACCCTGGAAGTACCGACGGCAAACACGAATTCCGAGTAACAAAAGGACCCTAGAAATGGTGACCATCGACAAGAGGTTGGGTGTGGTTGTTCAATTAAATGGAGGCAGGTAACGTAACGTGACGGGCTGCGCAGATCAGACTAGAGAAAATCCACATCGTCATGGACTGAACATAGCGTCGTAGCACGACGCCAGGAACGGATGAGAGTGGTCCAACGACCCTCTTGTCTCTTTGACTGACAACCTTGAACCTTCCGAGAGGAACCCAAGCTCCGGAATCTGGGGTTTGGAGCCGCAATGACTTCATTAGCTCGTGATGCCACCGCTGAAGGCAGGTCCCTAAGGCTACCTAGGTTACTAGGTAGGTAAGTAGGTAGGTACTGTCATCACAGCGTCATTGTGTTGGGCCCTTCTTGTCTTATGTCACTTATAGTCGCTGCACTGCACTATCCTTCCCCCTCCTTTACTCCCATAGGGAACACGCACCTAGCCAGTGGACTTATTAAACCACGAAAGAACTCGCAATTTCTCAGAAACGAAGACAGCATCATACCGGCATCAATATGTCCACGATAAACACCCTCGCCAGATCCGCCGCTCGAGCTTCGGCCTCCTCCCGCCTCACGATGCAGAACGGCTTCCGCCAACAATCAAGACGGGCCTACTCCGACGGCCGGCCACCACTGCCGCAGGGCGGCAACACCCGACCCATGTACGTTTCCTTACTTCCCTCCCTCTTCCTCCTCACCCACCCACCCCCAGCCAGGGCCTCTCTCCCACTCACACGCACGTCCACCCCGGCAGCTTCCTCGCGCTCGTCGCGGTGACCATCCCGGCGCTGGCCTGGTACACGCTGGGCGGCGGGGCCGCCAAGGCCGGGCAGCCGGCGTCGGACGGCCGCCCGCCCGCCGCCCTGAACCCGGCGGAGCGGATGCGGCAGAGGCGGGCGGACGAGCCGGACGCGCCCAAGTACAAGCACCCCGAGCACGAGGACCCCAAGTTCCGCGCCCGGTTCGGCGAACCCCACGCCCAGAAGCGCGTCGACTCCCCGCCCGACGGACGCAACCACCAGGCGCTCCAGGACCGCAACCGGCAGTACGACTGAGGGCGGAGACGGTTTGTCCAGGAGAGAGAGTGAGAGAGAGAGACGGAAAAAACGTGATGTGGCCTTCAACTCGGAAAAAGGTACCGGTATCCTACTTAAGTCAAGGATGACCAAAAGGGGCACGAGGGCACGAGAAGGGTACGGGTAGGGAGACCAAACTGTGCGCGTCACTGCAGGCTTAAAGACGGCGGTCCCAACTTCAGCAGAGGGTTATTCTTTGCGTCTGGCGCGCACCATAAAAGGTAGACTCAATATCAGTGATGCCATGCCACCAATCCAAGCCTCAACCATCCGTGGCCACTATTTCCACGTTCCGTGTACACCACTCTCAAACCGTATAAACCAACTTCCCTCGACTAACTCTCCCCATTTTCAATATCTTCAACCCCGTAAACGCCCCCCCTCCAACCCCTCCCCGCCCGTATTCACAAGCGGCGTACTAGGCTTGACCGATCCCTCCGCCAGCACGGCCAGCGCGAGATCCCCGAGTTCCATGAGGGGGAAGACGATCTGCCATGTGTAAGGTACCTTAGGTAGGGCAGAGGACTTGGCTTACAACCTAAGCAGTGCGGTATGAGAGGCACAGCACTGCAGCCTTCGATACATTCATTACCAGGTACGTACCTAGGTTAGGCAGGTACCTACAGGTTTGTACCTACCTGGTCTAGAAGTCTGCGCCGAGCTTGCGACTCACCTACCACGCACGACTAGACTGCGGTATGTGTAGCCGAGTTCGAAGTAGATTACCTGGTTGCCCTATAGTTTTGTTCCTATGAAATGTTGGCTAGCAACACGATTGATTTATTGCTAGTATCTCCCTCTTTCCACTGACACCTGAGCGAAGATTCATGGCCGGCAAGTATAATGTAGGGACCACGAACTCTTTATGGAAGTCGATCGGGTGCTTCGCATTATTCCCACTTAACAATTGCGAAGAGGCAAGCCAGCAGAAGTAGAAGTCACCATATCTGAATACCATGTACGGATAGAGAGCTAGGTTACGAGTGGAAAAATAAATTCTGTCAAATGATATTCCAGTGATATACGGCGGCAAGCAAGCAAAAGACCGTCTACCAAGGTCCAGCCGACAGTCCTGAGTGGTATCTTAATGCCGTCTAAGGGTAACAATTCATGACGAACAATATACCATCTAATAGAAACGAAGAACGCCTGAAGAACTCCATGTATCCGCGTTGGGGCAACGTGTAATTCATACCTCATGTCTTCTGCCTCCATCTTCCATGCCGATACGAAGTGCGACTAGCGACCGCCGTAGTCACTGGCATAACCGATGTCGCCGAAGTTCTGTTGCATGCCGCCTTCGCCGTAGCCGGTGCCCGGTCCGCTGACGTACCCATTGTCGTCGCCGTCGTCGTAATCCGAAGCATCGAAGCTCGATCGACCACTCAGTTCATCTTCGACATGGGGCACATCGTTCGTATTCCAATTCATCGTCGCCAGAGCTGGGTACTGTGCCAACAGAGCTGCTGGCAGACCGTATCCGCCAGGGTCCATTGCCGGATATCCCATGTTGGGATCCATGACAGCCGGCTGCTGCATGTTCTGGACGGCCATGCTCTGCATCCGTTGCTCCTGCCATATCCGTTGCCGTTCCAGCATTTCCTCATCCAGCAAAGGCTTGATGCATATCCGGCCAGCTTCGGACCGGAAGTGGCGGCCCAGCGCGTCGGCTCGGGCGAATCTCCTTCCGCATCCCCAAGAGGAGCTGTTCTTCAGCTCTCCCTTGCATACGAATTTCTTCTCACCGGAATGCAGACCCTCATGCCGCTTTCGATCATGCTGTCGGGCAAAGGCCTTCCCGCACACCGTGCAGACAAATGGCCTCTCGTCTGTATGGGTGCGCAGGTGAGAACGGAGGTTGTATGCGCGGGTGAAACGCTTTGGGCACAAAGTACACTGGAACGTCGCCGGGTGCTTCTGTACCCGCTTCGGGTTTCCGTTGTCTTGAGCAGTCTGATATTCGGGATCGGCTAAACGGAGTGCCATAATGTTCTGAGGAACAGACGACATGGACTGGCGTCTCCTCGACGCGGCGGTGGCGCTGCTGGAACGATCATTCGGAGAGAGCGATCTAGACGAAGACTCAGAGCCAGATCGGCTGCGATTCGCCAAGTCGGCACCCAAGTGCGGTGAAAGACTGCCCGGCGTGTTAGGCCGGGAGATGGCGGAGCCACCACTGTTGAATGGGTCCGTTACGGCTCGAGGACGGGATCTTGGGCGGCCTGTACAGGTGTAAGTCCTGGTATCATGTTATGCCCAGAGGCCAAAAAAACTTACCTCTGTCAGGTGGTGTTAACGACGCTTGATCCATTTGTGGTTTGGAGGGTTCGAATGCATTCTGTCGTGCATTCGGAGCAAAGTCGATGTTGATCGACGGAGGTGCCATTTGGGGCGCGAGCGATGGGTCTGTTCCGCTCTCTTGAAGTGTCGGGAACTGTTCGGGTTGTGGCTGGTAAGTGATGGCCGGAGCGCTCTGGAAACCCACGCCTAGCATCATGTTCTGGCCTGGCTGGCTAACTTCCGGCATTTGTTGAGGAAGTATGCGCGGCGAGATGTGCGGGCTATGGGATGGGCTGCGGCTGGCTTGGTTGGGATCCGAGATACTGAAGTTGTTCAGGCCTACAACACCGTCATAGAAACCGTCTTGTGGTCGCTGCATAGGCGAATGGCCATGCTCGGGATGATCAAAGCCGTCTTGACCGGTCAGGTTGGGCGAAGCTGCGTTGGACGACACGTCAGAGAACTCCGACGGCGATCTACGGTGGCCCTGGAATTGTGCCTGGCTCCAATCTACTTGGCCTGGAAGCAGAGCAGCTTCAGGTCCCAACGAAGTATGTCTCGAGTGATGCCCAGGCGAGGCTGTGAACTGATGCTGGTTGAAGGACGGTGACTGGTGTGTTGAACCGGGCTCCGGCTTCAGAAGATGCGGCGGAGTGGGCGAGTGGTGCGTCTGAGGGGAAGTCATGGCGGCGAGGTCGGAAGGATTCAACGACGGGCTGTTTCCTTGTGATATATCGCCAAACAGGGGAGCTGTATTATACTGATCTGCCTGGGTCGAGGCCGGGAACAGTGAGAAATCGCCGTTATTGCTGAAGTCAGGGGTCAACAGGTTCTGGCTGAAGCCTGGCTGAGTTTGCGCAAAGTCTTGGGCTGGGTCAAAAGGCGACGTGTCGGCGATGCCCTGCTGCGGGAAGGGTTGCTGCGGCTGCGAAGTGCCCAGGAACTGGTTGGCGGGGTTGTTGGCGTCGTAGGGGTTGAAGGCGGTGGTGTTGAACGGGGCGCTTGCTTGTGAAGGGTCGAGACCGATGCCGAGGCCGATGGATGGCTCGGGAGACTGGTAAGGATGAGGCGAAGGCGAGTGGCTATTTCTTATATGAGGTTGCTGGTTCCCCGCGGAGGGGGAGCGGCTACGTGCCGGCCGTGCGGACTGAACAGCTTGTTGATCCATGGCGTGAAGCTGTTTCTGTCTTTAGAAAATCCAAGACTGACAAGGTTGACAGCGAAATCTGCCTGAGAGCGTGGCGCAGCCGGGTGAAGTGAAGGGGCTGTGCTTAGGCGCGTCTGACAATACCAACCCAGCAAGGACCAGTCAGATCGGACGCTCAACTTTGAGACGCTTTGCAAAGGCCGGGGGAGATATGCAGGGAAGGGCAAGACAATGCGCCCGTCCACAGCAGTAAAACGGCTGCCCGTTAGAGTCCAAGAGACCAAGGTAAGGGGGGAACGTCCTCAGTCGCGAGGGAGAATCGCGGGCAATGCGGGGCCCAAGTGTCTGGATCTCGGGCGGGATCTGGCCGGGTGGTGGTTGGTTGGATGGTGGGTTGGGCTCTCGGTGCGATAGAGCTGTCGCTGCGACAAGCGGTGCGTCACAGAATAAGGTACAGTCTTACACTCTGGGGACTCTGCCCTGGTAGATAGTGCCGGGAGGCTGTGCACGCAAGTTGACGACAACGGGCGCGTGTATTTCTGTATTTCGAGTCGCCGGTTCTCGTTTCAGCAAGCTGCGCAGTCCAGCGGACGGAATTGTCACGTATACGGTACGCAAGGAAGTATATCTGCGCTGTCGGACGCGTGCCCTTCGCTTGTATCCAAAATAGATCTGAGCGATGAGGTCTTCGGAATGGGCACCTCAGGTATGCGATTCCGTCGGGATGCGAAGGGAGGCGCTGGGCCGTTGGCGATGCCTTGCGAGCGGATGAGCGTTTAAGGGCCTATCCGCGCTTCCTTCGCCCTCGACGACGTACAAGAGCCCTTCCTACAGCGAAACCTGCAACTTGCTACTTGCGACAGGCCCAGTCTATGGACATGGACGTCGAATTTGAGAGGGCGCAACGGTGCAGCTAAGCCGAGGGGCGGGTGTTGGGGGCAAGGGCAGCCAGCAGTCGGGCGCAGGAGATCTAATGGTAGGTAGACGACGGCGGCGGCGGAGTGTACGCGTCGTGGGCGTGTGCGGCGGAAGTCTAGGTAGGTGTATCTTATCAATCGGCCTAGCAACTATGAATGCAGTGTTTTGCGTGTGTGTCGGCAGGCGTTGGCGGCTTGCGACTCGAGCCAACTTCG
Organism: Xylariomycetidae sp. FL0641; assembly: GCA_022376655.1. Classification (NCBI taxonomy): domain Eukaryota; kingdom Fungi; phylum Ascomycota; class Sordariomycetes; species Xylariomycetidae sp. FL0641. Next base: position 202,751 of record JAJJKE010000066.1, read on the forward strand.
TCTGGTGGCAGAGGCGCGTTGTAGGTGGGTGAGGTGCGTGCTGCTGAAAATGGGACGAGGGATGGAATCTTGGAGAGGGTAGAGGGTTGAGGGTTCGGGGGAACGGGCCAGTGTGCGGTCTCGCTCACTTGCGCGGCGCCCCTAAAGAAACTCAGGCCAGCAGCACCTGGCAAGCGGCAAGCCTGGGCAGTCAGCGGCCTTACCCTACATGGCAGCCGATTACCCCACCATGGAGAGCTGGCAGGCTGGACGGCGGCCATCAGGTCCTAGCTTTCTGCTAGCTTCCTGTTCTCTGCCCACTGCCCACTCACATTAGGCGTCCAAAAGTTTCACCCCGAGGACCCTTGAGCACCAATTCTAGGTCTTCGTACTTTATTAGCCTATCGTTTTCTGCCGTTCTCCCATCTGCCCTACGACTCCACCCTTTCACGAATCCAGCCCGTCGCCGGATCGCACACCGTTGAGGACTCAGGGCTCTAATACGCTGTCCTGGGGAAGAAGGACAATGAGGAGAGCAAGAAGGCCATGGTCGTCGCTCTGTCATCTGCTCCGAAGCGTCGTATCCTACTGGCCGAGTCTACCTTATTGACTCTAGCAAATCGTTATAACCGTCTCTCTCAGTCCACCGTCCGGCATCAGGCAGCCATTTAGCACATTGGATTCGCATGGTAGGTACCTTAATATCTGATAGTGAGGCTGTGAACCAGCGCGCCTGTGACCCAAGCATGACGAGATGTTGGGATCTTCTTATGTCCTCTTCCCGAGACCTACGGCAACTTCTCGTACTCACCGTATGTTCATCACGTAAAGTAAGTTCATCGCGGAAAGTAAGTGCGATGAATCCTTCTGTTGCAGATCTGTTTCCTGAGGCTCTGGGCCAGAGCGCTGTTTGGCTGTGCCTGAGAGATTCTCAGGGTTTCCCTGTCGTCCAGACCAGACTGGACTTCGCGCCTTCTGATTGGTCAGTTTGGCCAGTTTACGCGCTGTGATTGGCTAGCCGTTTCAGCTGTTTGCAGCTGTGCGCAGCTGCTTTCAGCCGAAACCAGCTGAACACAGCTGTATGTGGCAGGTTAAGCTTTTTCTAGCTGCGCGCGGCTGCGCGCAGCCGGTTGCGGCTGCGCGCACTTGCAAGCACTTGGCAAATAAGCCTTCCCGCGTGCAAGCCTCCCACGCGCAAGCCTCCCGCACGCAAGCCTCCCCACGCGCAAGCCTCCCACGCGCAAGCCTCCCGCGCGCAAGCCTCCCGCGCGCAAACCTCCCCGCACACAAACCTCCCGCGCGCAAACCTCCCGCGCGCCGGGTAACGGCACTTTATTTTTACGTACCGGGTTAAATAATAATATTAAAAATTAAAAAAAAAAACTAATAATATAAATTTTATATTAAATATTAATTTTTTTAGAAAATAAAATAAAATAAAATAAAATAAAATTAAATAAAATAAAATAAAATTAAATTAAATTAGTAAAATTAAATAAATGAAATAAAATAAAGAAAAAATAAAATTAAAAATATTATTTTAAATAAAAAGGATATTTTTCTTTTAATTTATATATTATATATTATAAAACCGTTAATAAAATATATAATAATAAAATTAAAATATATATATTAAAAATATAAAAAAAGGTTAAAATTTTATAAAAAGCTTTTAAAAAGTTAATAATAAAATAAAATATTAATAAAATATGTTGTGGCGTACACCACGCACAGCCACCACAGCAGCCCAAGCCACCACAATAGTGGCTAGTGCATGGAGGACATTGAATGGAAGGAGCGCCGCACGGATAGCACCTGCCAAAGGCCTGGCACGCGGCCGGCACCTGCCAATTGTACGCTAGCCTAATTCGGAAGGACTGCAGCCGCACCGCCTACTTGGGGCCTGCGCGACCTATAGCTAGCCGACCTTCCTTTCTTTTGTTCTTCACCTTTAATATCAACGCAATTAGTAACAACCTCCCGAAGCCTTGCCTTTTAACTTAGTGTGCCGTAGCAAAATACTTTTTATTTTAATAAATAAATAATATTTACTTACTTATTTATTATTTATTTATTTATTTATTTATTTATTTATTTATTTAT